>CAJQUW010001557.1:0-27500 GCA_907163375.1 Prostheceraeus crozeri
GAAATTAACAATACCATAGAAGGCTATTTTCACATAAAATCAAATAAGACACACACTGCTTAAAAATTCGAAGAATCCGGAAACGGAAGACGGCCAAAGTTTAAACAATTACCCTATGGAGAATCTTGGAAATAATTAGGTAATTAAAAATCATGAATGAATTAAATAATACTGTCAACATGAGTAACCTACCTAGTAATAGAGCAGGTACTGAAATACCATAAAGGCCAATTCTACTCAACTAAAGACGGAAAGGGAAATCAATTAAAACTTATAAACGATTTCATTTTTATCAAACAAGAAAGAAAACCCTAAAAAACCAATTAAGTTTGCTATGTATGTAGACATCAGGGAGGAACCATGTGAGCTGCATGAACAAGGTTTCGGCCCTAACCTCCAACCCTATACCAATGGCGGGCCAGGCCAACCATATCGAATGTACGATATGAAGTCTCCTCCAAGCCTGAGGAAAACATAGGCATAACCAAACGCGAAAAAAAATTTTTTTAATATATTCTGGACAAAATGACGCACTTGAAAACTAAGAAGAGGTTATCTTAGCCCAACATGCCAAGATGGATGGCATCCTGGGCGTGGGGAAAAACAACCAAACTTAAAAACGAGGAGCCTATTCGTGAGAAGGACTTAATGCAAGAATTAACCACATATTATTCTTATAACCACCGTCCTTAAAAAGATATCAAAATGCCCTTAGCTCTTGATATGAAGGCTGAAGCATCAGAAGAAACCATCAATCTGATAGTTGGGCAGCAAAGATTTATGTGCCAGTGTTCAAAAGGCATGTTACCTCGGGGAAAGAATACAGCACCACTTGGAAGCTGAAATCATCAACCTTAAGGTAAACCTCTGTGATGTAATGGCCACCATCCTTCGATCCTGATTTTAACATCCAAATAATTTACACATTTGTTTTTTGTTCCCCATCTGCAAAGCCAAGAATCTACCGGTAGATTTCAGTAAGGACTTATCAAAATGTTTGAAAGTTAAACACACAAATTGTCATTGACATACCTAGTGGTACGAGAGAGAGTTTTGCTAGGCCAAATCTCCTACTCGCTAGGATCCCCTCACAAAGATAAAACATCCCTGTAAGGCCAAAAACAGGTCAGCTAAGAGCGAGCTGGAATTCCCCACCCATAGGTAATGCCTCGAATTTGCTTGAAGACAAGTCCCCCGAAAGTGACAAAAGTGTTATTCAGGATAAAACTAATTGCATTAAGGAATTGGGTTTTGGACCAGCAGTGATACCCGCTGTATTTTTTATTCGAGAAGAAGGTTCTATAATAGCCAATGCAAATAAAGCTCTTGGAACTGCTAAAAATTAACTAACATAAGTCGTTTCCAAGGACTCCATAACCATGGTCTAAATTAAAGATTCGTTATAGAGTGTGCGAGAAATCATTAAACTTGTAAGGTAGCTGGCAATTCCAAACACGACATCCTCTCAAGGAATCCCAGAAGAGTTTAATTTGCTCCAAGAAGGCGTTCACAACCAGAAATTATGCTTGATGGAAAGGCAATAACTACTAAATTTGTCCCGGATCAATTGCAAACCTTTGTTCACCAGTATGGCCAAATCTTTGGAAGTGCTGTTCCTAGCACTTCATAAAACACATACTAAAGCACTTCACTACATAAAACAATGCCACCATCTCACTTAAAATTCTCTTCAGGAAAATCCTGCAATTTGCTGTCAACAACTTCCACAACCAACTTGGCAAATAGTTCGACTATGATATAATGTTTTAGATCGAATAGGATCTACAAACCATAGATTTTTCCATATGCCATCATTGTACATAGGCAAGATATCAAACTTCCATTCTAGTGCATTATTATCCACTTCTATGCATTGTACCATAGTTATGAGTTATTCTTTCATAGGATATAAAAGAATAAAATTTCTATAATTTCTATAGTTTTGCTATGAAAGTGTGAAAATATCTGAAATGCTCATTTGTAAGAAAAGTTCAGTTATTTTCACAATTGATGCTATATTATTTCACATATGATCCAATTATTTCACATATGATCTATAGCAACATCACCGTTGGTTCGATTCATTTACTAGAAAATTAGGTGATAATATACCATGCGGAGAAACACGTTTCGATTATGACACATGAGAGAGAGAGACGCACCGTTGAACACACGAATGGAATTACATTTTCTTTGCTCCATTTGGTTTTCATTTGCGTTACTAACACACTTCTTTACCATTCTTCATACGTGTCAACTATTTTAAAAGTAGCCAGGCATCAGACTTTTCGGATTTCAACAACAGAACAAGTCAAAGGATTGTCCACTTTAGATTCAAAAAATCAAACCTTTACTTGCTAATTTGTGTTACTGTTTTGGGCTATAATGGTTTATTACTTATGACTGCTTGTTTGAGAAACATATTAACATTTCTTTGAATTGTTAAGAATGTCCATTAAATCAACCACAAGGATGCCTTCCAAAAGCCAATTTTTGCAAGAGTCGCAATTTTTAAAAAACAATTAAACAATTTTTTGTTGCAGTTTTCTAGCTCAATGACTCATGGTTTTCGATTAGTTTATCCATTGTTATATTTGCAGGTCAGTGATCGCTTCATCCGTGTTTCCCTGTAAATTCGAAAACGTGTTCTAGTACTGTCTTCTTTCCATTGAAATTTCCCTTCCCCCCCCCTATTCGAAACCTTCGTTATTCATCGCCACATGTTGAGATATGAAAATGTGAATTTGATGCTTGGCTACATCTTCGCCCAAACAACTTTCCGTTCGACCTCTCTGACAATTCTCCCTTGGTGTGTGGTTAAGTCTTCAATTAGGCCTAGTTTTGGGGGGGGTTTTTTATCGTGCTTTGACTGTGTTCATTATCTGTCAATTCATACCGACAATTATTCAATTTGTGGTGATTTTTGTATCACATGCATTCGTTATGTACAAATTATCTGTTGGTGAATCAACCTGAGAGTCATTTGTATATATGCCACTACTCTGGTGTTTTATTGCTTTTAGTTGAAGACGATTTTGATTTCATGAATGAACTTTTGGTTTTGTTGTTTGTCTTTGTTATAGGTCCATTGGAACTGTTGACCAATGGGAAGGGCCGTGAGACTGGCTATCAGTTTGTCATAACCCCCCGAGTTTTAAAAAAGTACACAAATTTCTTGTAACCGATTAAATCTTCTTACTGTTTTTTTTTCCCCTTAACCTAAGTTGGATAAAAATCGGCATAATCACCTCACAATTGAACACGCGCAGAATTGCCATCTTGAACTAATTGCTTCCGCAGCTGTGAACTTTTTCGATTCGATGTCATTGTATTTGCGTGGATGTCATAAAATATATTCAAAGATAAAGAAAACTACAAAAAAGTTAAAAGTATATACAGCATAAGTTCAAAAAGTAATGATTTCTACGGAATTAGTTCAAAGTTCTCGGTACAAGTCTACCAAAATAAAACTTAAGCTGCTCATATCTCCGTACACCGTAGAGAGGAAGAGCTCCGAGCATTAGAGCCCTGGTTTAAAGCACACGACCCAGTCGCTGGACGCTCTCTCTCCTCCTTCGCAACTGAATGTCCTATCATTATTCATAAGGGCGAAATTGGCTGTTAGTCTCATATCTCAGAATATAGCCAGCTGAAGTTTCTCTGGCCGAGTTCCGTACAACCGTCATTGCATTAGGTGACGATTGGGATACATCGTCAAACCTAATTTATCACTATTGGTCCATTTTCATCCACGTTTTCTCTTTGGAGGGTGGCTTCGAGAACAGACATCACCATCTCGTTACTCGCTTCGTATCGATGATAGAGGGCTTCATCGGGGTGTGTACCTTGGTGATGTCCCAAGTGCAGCAGCCTGTTCCGAAAAGAACAAGGATGGCACCAAAATGTCTGCAGGACGGTAAGAGCTTCCGCGAGTCATCGAGTCCATCACCTTGTTCTAGACGGGGGAATCATAGATGCTTGACGACAAAGACCATAAATGATATTCCGAAGATCTCATTATGACGCGCGAACAATGTCAGTGTCCCGCGTTTGCAGGTTAATAATTGGAAACCAAAACCTGTCCATTGCTTTTCCTGGGCAACATTGCGACACGTCAGATTCTCGTCTAGTAATTGGTAAGCCCAAACGCACTTGACCAACATTTAGAACTTCATTGGGGGTTCAGCAGCTTGTTGCCGTAGTTCTCTCTGACAGTTGAATGCCTACTGAAGAATCTTTCTAAGCACACGCATCACAGTCTGAGTCAAACTGTATTCCCAAAATTCACACAAGAATACCGCTGGAAATTGGTCACGTGGGAGGACAGCAACGAGCGAATGTAATAGCCTATGTTGTCTGACAAAGCTACTGCATGGACCTTCAGCATAGGCTTCACCAGGAAATGGGTTGTAGGGATTGAGATGTAAACTTGCAATCTCTTTTAGGAAGAAAGGAAGATGATGGGGTGGCGGCTGTTGGGGTAGAGGGCGTGGTGGGTTGGGGGAGCGGGGGGGCGGGGGTGTGGGGGGGGTGGGGGGGGGGGGGGGGTGGGTGGTGGGGGGGGGGGGCACCAAAAGGGGGGGAGGGTGGCGGGGGTGTGGGGGGTGGTGGGTTGGGGTGTTGGGGTGGGTGGGGGGGTGGGGAGGTGGGGTTGGTGGTGGGTGGGTGGGGGGGGGTGGGCTGCGGTGGGGTTGGGGGGTTGGTGGGGGGGGTGGGTGGTTCGGGGTGGGTGGGTGCGGGGGGCAGGGTGGGTGGTGGGGGGGGTGGGGGGGGGGGGGGGGATGCGGGTAGGGTGGGGGTGGGGGGTGGGTGTGGGGTGAGGGCGGGGGGAGGTTGGTTGGTAGGGTGAGTGGGGGGTGGGTGGGTTGGACGGGGGTGGTGGGGTCGGTGGGTGAGTGGGGGGGGTTGGAGGGTGGGGGGGGTGGGTTGTTGGGGTGGGGGGGGGTTAGGGGGAGTAGGCGGGTGAGCTGGGGGTGGTTGTGGGGTGGTGGGGGGTGGGGGGGGGGTGGGGGTTGAGGGTGTGGGAGGGTGGGGGGAGGGGTTCGCTGTGGGATGGGGTGTGGGAGGGTGGGGGGGGGGGGTGGGGTGGGGCAGGAGGGTGTGAGGGTGGGGGGTTGGGGGTGTAGGGTGGGAGGGTGGGGCGGTGGGTGGGGTGGGAGTGGGGTGGGTCGGGGGTGGCGGCGGGGGTGGGTGGTGTGACGGCGGGGGAGGGGTATGGCGGGGTGGATGGTAGGGGGTGAGGTGGTCGGGGTGGTGGGGTGGGGGGGTGGGGTAGGTGGGGGTGTAGGAGGTGGTGGTGGTCGGTTTGCGAGGGGATGGGTATGGGTGGTGGGTTGGCGTGGGCGCTGGGGGGGGGGGGGGGGGGTGGGGGGGTGGTGGTGTGTGGGGCGGTGGTGTGGTGGCGGGGGGGGGGGGGTGAGTGGGGGGTGGCGGTGTGGTGCGGACGGTGCGGGTGGGTTGGGCGTGGGGGGGTGTGGGAGGAGGTGGGGTGGGGGGGTTTGGGGTGGTGGGGGCGGGAGGGTTGGGGGGAGATGGTGAATTGGGGTGGAGCGGGGGGATGGGGGGTGGGGGGAGGCGTGAGTGGGGGGGGGATGGGGGGGAGGGTGGGGGTGGGTGGGGGGTTGTGGTTGGCGTGGGGGGGTGGGGCGTGTCGGGGGGTGGGTGCGGGGGATGGCTAGTGGGGGGGGGGGGTTTTGCGGGTGGGGGAGGGGGGCTTGGGTTGTGGGTGTGGGTGTGAGTTTTTTATTTGATTTATTCTTATTTGTTTTTTATTATATTTTTTTTTTTTTTTTTATGGTATTTTTTTTTTTTTATTATAATTTTTATTATTTTATTTTATTGTATATATTTTTTTATATTTTTTATTGTTATTTTTTTTTTTTGTTCTATTTTTGGGGATGAAGTTTTTGAATTTTTTTTTTATTTTTATTTTAGTTTTTTTTTTTTTTATTTTTTATTTTATTATTTGTCTTTTTTATTATTTTTTTTTTTTGTTATTATTTTTTTTTATGTATTTTTTTTTTTTTTTTTTTTTTAATTGTATTAGATTTTATTTTTATTATTTTTCATGTTTGTATAGTTATTTTTTTTTATTTTTTTATTTTTTTTTTATGGATATTTTTTATTTTTATTTTATTTGTTTTTTTGTTTTTTTTTTTATTTTTTTTTTATGTGTTTTTTTTTTTTTATTTTGTTTATTGTATTCTCGTGTTATTTTTTTGAGTTATTTTTTTATTATTTTATTTTATTTGTTTATATTTTTGATTTTTAATTATTTGTTATATTATTTTTATTTATTATGTTTATTTAATTTTTTTTTTTTATTTTATTTTTAATTTTTTGTCATTTGTTATTTTTGTATTTTTTTTTTATTTTATTTTAATATTTTTTTATTATTTTATTTTTTTATTTATTTTTTTGTTTTGTTATTTATTTTTTTTTTTTTCTTGTTTTTATTTTTTTATTTGTGTTATTTTTTATTTTCTTTATTTTTTTTATTAATTTCTTTATTTTTATTTATTTGGTTTTAATTTTTTTGTTATTTTTTATTATTTTTTAATTTTTTTATTTTTATTTTTATTTATATTTTTTATAGTTTTTATATTTGTCACACAATCAAACGCAAAACTTTTCATTGCCAACAGGAGCAACCCCAATATTTCTGCATTGTGGTTCAGTGCTTCTCACGATTGAAGCTGGTAAGGACTGCACTGAATTGCAACTGTAAACTTCACATTATTTTTAGTGTTGATTTGCAAACCCGACCAAGCAGATGAATCCTGTATTGCAGCAACACCTTCGACTATAGCCTGCTGGGTTCCGCAAAAAATGCCATCGTCCAGATACCATATGTTGTCACAAAGACCTGATATGGTATTGAGAGAGACAACTAGGCGATGCAGGACAAAAGAAAATAACAGCGGCCCGAGCGGGTCTCCTTGTTGCACTCCAGTAGCAGTATTAAGAGGTCCAGTAGCATGCCACAATCAAGGATGTTTCTCGTAACACCTACAGACCACCCATGGTAACAGACTTGGAATTGATCACGAACTTGATCCATCAATGCTTGTCTAGATACGGTGTTGAAAACGTTTGGACCATGTCAATTTTCAACAACACAAGATCTTCATCGTCCCAGTGGTTGTGAAGAATATCCCTTATTTTGTGAACAACCTGTTCTGCTCCACATGGACAAGAAACACCGAATTGATGAGGATGAAATATGTCTTTTACTTTCTCTGATAACATTTTACAAATGCATCTGCCAGTGAGACGCCTAAGAACTTCTCCAACTGCTATAGGGCGAATATCTAGTGGAGCCTGCGGCTTTGATTTCTTTAAAGCAGTTAAGCTTGCTCCTGCATAGAAGGGAGCAGCGGCTTTGCATGCTTGACCAGATAAAAGAGAATTCACAAGGCGACGGATCGTGGTTTCCAATCTAACCGGTGTCATCGATGAGCACCCTTCCAATAAATGGGCAATTCGGAGTCCGGACGGACCACATGTTGTATCTCGTGGGAAAGACTGCAGAATAGCTTTGATATCGAAACTGCCTGGAAGTTGTTCTGGTGAAACGTTGGATGGAAAATTATTTGCAGGGTCACTGACTGGATGCTGGCTTTCTAAAAGTTTCCGAGTTTCAGTTGTATTTGCTGCGATTCCTTGGGAAGACAACACCCTACAAGCTTTCCGTAAAGGCCATCTTCAGCGAATGCAATAGCCGCCGATCTCGCGTGCTGGCGAGCAGATTCTTCTGATGCCTTGCTTCTTGTAGTGTTTTCACCTGTCTTTGCTTTTCTGGCATTTCGACAAGCTTCATCTCATAATTTGATGTAATCTCTGATGTCCATCGCTCACAGAGATTTATGATATCAGTTCGATCAGAATTGTTTCTACCTGCCCGTTTTGAAGATGAAAGACACATTTAGGGAGCATTGCTAACAGAGTGAACTTTTCCATCGAGTTTTCGACAGTGGCATTAATTAGAGTCTCTTGCAGAACTTTGCCCCAAATCTGTCTGGCTTTTGTTGGTACATGTCTCAAGGTAGGGCGACGAAGGCTTATACCTTCTTCCAATGAGGGTAGATGTTCTTGCTCTTTAGATTCTAATACCAAGCAATCAGAGCCTTTCGACGAAGAATCAGCTACAATATTTTCGTAAGTGCATTTAGCTGCATGAGAATTTTGTCTTATTACAGCGACAATTCGTTTATACCGGCATACGTATTTCCCGTGCATGTCGGACCGGACCCGGAAATATTCCTTTTACGTGATCCTCTAAATGCTTTATCCCACAAGAAGCCGCATATCTCTCCAAGCATCCGTCGACGGGGAAAGGGATACCACGTATATTTTCCGTAAATGAATTCCTGTCGTTGATAATACTACCGTTTCTGTCAATGCTGGCTGCTTGTGAGGATGAATCACAACTTAATTCGCAGATTTCATTCGTCCTGTCTTCCAGACGATCCATTGTGCCAGTTGTGGATTTAAAAGTTAGGTTGGAAAGTTTGCTTTCATTCTCATCTGCCCATGTTCGAGCTTGGGTCACAACAGAGTCTATTATTTCTTTAACATGACATGTGTAGGAATCCATACATATTCAAAGCAGATGTTTCCATTTGCCTTATCTGCGCAGGAGCATACAAAAATCACACAGCTGCCATCATTATCATATAGAACATCATATGGAAACATGGAACCTACTCACAATGAATTAAAAGCTGTGAAAGTAACTGACCGTAGCTTATTTATTCAAAACCCTGTGGTGGAGCAAGAAGTTCTTCCATCTTCTTTCTGCTTTCACTGGTGATCGCTCTGTCTATGGTAAGTTGATCTTTCGTGCCTCTGCATCTTGGATGACACCCTTTTTGTTCCTTATGCATTATATTCTTAGGCCTCAGCCACAGTGCGAGCTTTTCCAAGCGTTTCTGAGCAAAGCGTTCTGCAGCAAATATAAAGTCATCATTGCAGCAGTTGTAGACTGGCACACTGTGAGCATAGCAAGCCAGAGCGATTGATAGCTCGGAAACATACGTTTGCGCGCGTTTCCTGAGGACGCTGGTGTTTGCTTTGCTGTCAGTGTGGCTGAGACCTTAGATTTGACATGTTTATTGATCTTATTGCAATGTTTCATGAGAATGGTTTCCATAGTGTCGGGAGACATGTTATGGGTGTGAAGTTGTCCGGAGTCGTTAGCTTGTTTTCGTATTTCCATATTAGCACCGTCCTGCCATTGACCAACCATTTACGCATCTGGATTTCGAAGAAACTCGTCGTAGTACTTTGCAAGTCGTCTATCTAACTTGTTCATCTTCTTTCTCTAGAATGCTTGTACGGTATCAGGACCTGCCGCTTTCCAATTTTCCATGCTAGCGAGTTTGTACGCATTTTGCGTCTTTCTCAGATATTGTGACATCATCTTGATGAGCTAGCCTTTCGCCATTTCTCTGAATTTTTGGTAGCCATTCAGCATGTACATTGTATTGCTTTTCATTTTCTCATTTTCTTTGTTTTCGATTCGACTATTGTTTGCTTTTTCTTGTCCTCTTATTTGTCTATATGCTTTCTTTGGATTTTGATGAAATAACTTGTTGATTCGCATTTGTTGATTTCTGTCTTTATACCTTTTCAATTGATGACTTATAGCCACAAGTCATTATTATAAGTTTATTATTTACTATAAATTATTAAGATATAGTGATTCTCATTGCTATTTTACAGAACAATGCAAAAAGGCAAAAGTATTGATCAAATCAATTGCACAGACCATTGCGCTGTATGTAAGAATGACATCATGTCAATATTCCTGAAAAATGCATAAATTCTGATGGATTTCCGAAATCTGTGTGCTCAAACCCTTTTATATACAGTGCGTTCATAAAGTCACTGTGCACCTAATAATTCAATGCATGCGCAGTATCTTGTCGCTTAGAAATAGATTGCCAGGGCACTATAAATAGTGAAGCTTCTTGTAAAAACATCGACTTCTCCGTGATCACAAAGTATCTATTTACATCTCACAAAAACTGTTGAAAATGTCCAACTTGTTGACGAATATAAAGATCAATTCGACGTCTCATATTCTAAAACACTCGATGAATTTCCTCGTGCTTGATAGCGTCATTTTGCTGTTGGTTGTTTTCTCTTGTTTCGGCAACCCTGATTCACCGCTATCCACCAGTAAACGTTCAAGACACTCAAGTGCAGGGATCTCGGGTGCCAAATTCCTATAGAGATAACTCTTACTTCGTATTTGGAATAATCCACTCAAATATCGAATTGAGGAATTAGCGGTATGCGCAGTTGCTCCATCTTGTTGGAAATAAACAGTCCAATTTCCATCGTCAATTCATTCGTCGACAAGCGAAGGAATAATTTTGTTAAATAATTTTTGCAATAATATGTGATATCGGCCCACGCATTCGTCTTCTTGACATAAGAGAATGTAAAGGCTTCCCAACAAATTCGTGTGGGTCTCCACTCGACCAGATTCGGGAATTCGGGGCTAGCATACTCTGATAGATTAACCAAGCTTCATCAGAAAAGAAAGTCTTATCGAGCACATCAGATTTTTCTTGAACCAAACGCAGTACTTAAGACGCTTATCATGATCGGCAATCTTCAATTAATGTTGGCAAGAAATGTGGTACGGATATAGGCCTATGTTCTATGTTCAGCAGGATGAGCGGCCCACCTCTTGGGATAAGTGACGCATCGACTTCTTTGTCTATGAGTCACAGCTTCAGAAATGACATCGACAGTGTCGGCTAGCGACTGGTCTGATGGAGATAAGGAAAAATTATGAATGACGCTCCAACCTTCAGCTGCAGATAATAATTGCATTTGAATATATCAGGCTTAGCTCCTCGGCTTCCGACAGATCATTGAATGAAACTACACATTGTAAAATCCAGAAATTTTAGTGTTTTTGGTGTGATCCTTGTCTTTTGCAGTTTCTGGTCAAGATGTAGGTCTATGTTCAATGTTCTACACGTTATTCAATTGGTATTCGTGTGCTCTAACCGAAAATGTCTTTCATTTTGAATTTCATGCAGCAGGCCTATTTGAAGCTGGTTTCAAATCGTGAACTCCAACAAATGTATAATGCAGTAATTTTGTCTCGGATTGAATACGCGTGCCCATTATTTGTTGGACTACCTAGGACCTTGTCAGTAAAGCTTGAGCGAATACAGAAACGCGCATTTAAGATAATGAACAATAATTTGACCTATCATATTCCTTCGATAGAAAGCAGAAGGGTAGATATAAGTAAAAAACTGTTCAAGAAGATTTTGATAAACAAGGCCCACCTTCTAAACAAATACTCACCAAAACGCATGCAGTATTCGGGACATTTTCTTACTACCCTATATCGTTTCCAGAAGAGAAGATACTCCTTCTTTCCGCATGTTGCGAGATTGCTGAACAGTGATTTTTCCAAAAAGCTACCTTGACTTGTGACTTCAAATGATAATTGTATTCATATCAATGTATATGCACATGTCTACATGCTGCGATGACTGTTCTATTTCTATGTGTACATTATGATTTTCATTTACTTCAATATACACTATTATTATTATTATTATTATTATTATTATTATTTGTGGCACAAAAATTCATTTGAAATTCAAAAGGCACCTCATTTTTGCATGTCCACACGAAGACTACATTTTTGGAGTGCTGCACTGCAAGGAAATACAGTATGTATTTTAAGCGGACTGTGCCTGAAGGATTTCCTAGAACCCCTGAATCAAAGAAATATGAAGAGTTATGAAATCAAACTTATTGAAATCAGAGCTAGGTCACAACTTGTGACACATGAAAGGTAAATAGACACCCAGATACCCAGTGCACGTGGTGTTACGTTGGGGAATCGAGCCGTCCTTGGAGGAGAGGAGAAAGGAGCACATCAGGGCAGTCAAAGACATAGACGTTGAGCGTTCTGAAGTAGCCCGTCATGTCTTTGAAAGTGATCATCAGGTTGACTTCGAAGGTATGCAAATAGTGGAGAAAGAATCCTTATGGAGGACGAGGATAGTGAAGGAAGCCTTGTGGACAAAGAAGCTTGGTTCTTCCAATCGTGTAAAGCATTCTTTGAGTGACTTGTGGAGTTTCTAGCTAGTTCTTTCCTTCGTTTGCTTCTGTTGACTTTTTATGTACATTTTTTCTTCTACTTCTTGTTTTAACAGTAGTCATTTTATTTGTTAATATTGTATACGCAACATGATTAACACATTTTGTATAGTTCTATGCTTTGGCGTCCAGTTCCGTACATGACTCCTGTTCAGCAATGTGGCATGATCAACTGATGTTCAGTTTCATGACTGCCTGCACCTGATGATGGTCGCTTGGTGCGTCCGAAAGGCCTCGTCCGGCTGTATTTTATCAATACAAAAAGGACTTCTCTCATCCAACTCATGAAAGGTAAAGTATGAAATATTTGAAAAAGATTTGATAGCACCAAGTGAGAAAATATTTCAAATCCATGTTCCCACAGGATCTCATATAATGCGAAATTTCCAGAAAATCACAATTTCATACAAATAATCTACAAACGCAGATATTTGAAAGCTTATTCATTACCGTTATTATACAAATAAAGCGTCGGATTAGAAATACACATTTCTCTTTCAATTGTTCATTACCAGTATTACAAATTTGACGCTGCATGGCTCCTCTGGAGTCAGCGGTCGCATCCAAACTCCTGCAACACTGGAGTGGAGTCTATCAACTCCGATACAAATGCACTGACATAAAAGAATCATCTCACAGCAACAAGCCATGTTTATTAGTCTGGATTTAGTGCAGATTAGTTTTTTATTTTTTTTAATTTTTTTTTAATTTTTTAGAAAAATAGTTCATTGCGACGGATCGGTTGGCGATGCGAAAATATTTTAGAGTATTTATAAAAAAAACGTCGCTGAAATCGGGCAGTATGAAGCTGTTGAGTTGCCTGTGCTAATCTGCACTAAAGAGAAAGCTCTACTAAATTCTTTTGTTAACATTCCTGAGGAAGAGTAGGAGCTCAATTTTTGTCTTCCACTCGAAACCGGTCGAATTATTATCTTTTATAAATACTCTTTAGTGCAGATTAGCACAGGCAACTTAACAGCATCATTCAAACAAACTGAATAGTTACAATCAGCAACTAGTGCAAATGCATTGATAGATAAATGTATATTTACTTTGAAAGATGCCCTTAGATGATGTAGGCCTAATTGTGTGGAAGTTTGTGGCCTGCATTGTGACACAATTACATGAATTTGATGTGCATGTCTTGTGCATGAATTCATGATTTGAGACGATTGAAGGGACTTACTCCGGCTTCAGAGCTTCATAAGGTTTATGTCATGTTTATGAGATCAGTTTTTGAATTTGCGTCTCCTGTTTTCGTTGGTTTGACTAAGAGAGAAAAACATGTGCTACAGAGAATCGAGAATCGTGCTCATCGTGTCATATATAACATTGAGCATAGCTCTGACAGATTATGCAATAGCAGTGACGGCTCGTTAGAGGAAAGAAGAAAGCTGGCATCAATGAGACTTTTTAAACAAATTGAAGGAAATGCATCGCATATTTTACATCACTTGGTTCCTCAAAGGTTATATTTTACAAAGAGGCTTTGTGTTCCTTTATTCGGGAACCTTTTTCCCATGCGTTACTAGGTTCATGAACGGATGATATGTTTTGTACCTTAGAAAGCTATAATTCTGTTTTAATAACTGCAGTATTTCATGAAATTACTTTGATATTGATCGATTTTTATTGATGAAAAAAATGTACACTTTCTTTCTTTCTTCTATAAACAGTTTCAGATCTTTGAATCAATTCTTGCTTCGATATTTCAAATTCATTTGATTGATTACTTTTCCTTGAAGGCTCTACACACATATGACTATGTTGCAGACGAATAAAATGGTGTACCGTTATAAATGAGTTAGAAGACATACTGCGTCAATAAACCTTTCTCGAGAAAAAGGAAAAACATAAAAAGGATCAGCTTTATTTCAATCGAAATAATAAGTCAAAAGTCAGCAAAACTGACCATGCCTCTAACGAATGTTATTAAAATCCAGTTTTCTAAATGGCCGTTGTTATATTATAACTACGATAGCGTGATACATGAAACATGCATTACTGCGTCTTTATGTTGAAATTAATTAATTTGAATATTTTTTTCTTTCAGTTTCAGCTGTTTCATGTTCGATGTTCATGGTTTAATAACTGACTCCACGTTTAAAAACTTCTAAGGATAGTAGATAGTGACGATATTCTGGATTTTGTTCACTGACAGCCTAAAGTTGCGTCAAAGGAAACAACGTCATAATGTGATAAGTAAAAATCTATCTAACCTATATATGTAAATTATCTGAGATAACCGACATCAAAATCAATATCACAAATCATCATCGCATCATTTTTTTTCTCGGTGATATTATGTTCTCAGAACATGATTTTACATACCAATAGACCACCGAGAGTGGGCCATTGAAGTCCATATGTATATCCACTGCTATTTCAGGGCAAGAATTGTATTAGCTCGCAGAAGACGAATAATTAATCAATACCAAACACACACAGCAGCAAAGAGCGGAATGCCCTTATCCACTTAAGGTTATTTCATAAACTATGTGAGACAAGCCTCAAGAAAAACTGGTCGACGAGTGTAAATAATGAATAGATGAACATTATATTGCTGATATATGAGCTGATTATGTAACAATATCATTCACTACGTTGAATTAATAGATCATGAAAATCTAGGATGATAAGCGCTACAATTTGTGCAGGACGAACTCCAGAATTCACGCTTATTTGCATTCTAATTTGTGAGCAATGAATATTAATTTCTAGTGGAAAAGCTGTAAATCAGCTGAATAATTTAATGACGTGCGCAAAAGTTCACGCAATAATAATCGGCGTGATAAAAGGTTGGATATCAGCTGTTTATCAGCTGTTACTAAAACTTTCGCCAGAAATTCTGAAATGATTGATTTCGGGTGTTCAGCTACCATTTTTACTACAATAAAAAGCTGTTTTGCAAACAGTCAGGCATATCCCTCACCATGACTTCAACGCCTCGGACCGGTACCGGATTTTGAATTGGCCCACGGACTAATCATTGAAATCAAGATTGACTGGATATAGGGTAAACTCGGATAAAGTGGTCACTCGGCAAAGGTGGACACTTCCAACATTTTATGTTCATTACCATAGTCTAACGTAGTTTCATTGTATGATATATCTATTGCCTTTTCATCTCTAACGTTAGAGGAATCACATGATCGTTGAAAATTTTGAATCTGTGTGATTCATAGAGATGAGAGTGCACTGCCATTCGCTGATTTCAATGATTTCGTGTTTATATACCAACGTTTTGGAAGAATTTGCCAATCTTGCAGTTGACGTTTGAAAGTGACGGTGAGTTGCAACAATGAATCTATGTGCCTTTAAATATTGCTATGAGTTCGACATCATCATAAATCTTGCAAATAGCTTCTGATACTTTCTTTCAAACATTTTACATTGATTATATTTACTTGGGATAAGTGGACACTAATTCGGGGTTAAGTGAATACAAGGTCAGGGTTAACTGGACACTTTCAGTTTAAAGTGGACATTTAAATTTCATTATGAGCATAACACTTGATTTAGATTTATGGATTTATAGAAAGATTTTTCTTTACATAGAAGATATTTCTTTACATCTTTAATGTAGAGATGTTGAAATGCATTACATGTGTATTACATGTGTTTAAAAAGATATTTTGTCAGGTGACCTGAAGCATGTGTTGATGACTGTTGATCATAGTTTTTACACGTAAATAGATCGAATACTATCCTGACTCAACCGTATACCTAACTGTATTACAGAATATATATTTAAGTTCCACATGCATATTTTTTAACATGTCTAGATTATGATGTAACTACTTATTCTTCATCGATTAAATCCTTAAGTATGTATTCTTTCTTATTATAGATGAAGAAACAACAACTTTGGGAAGAAGAATCTATGCGCATGGCTCTCTGTGAAGCTGATTTTGAATACACTGAGTCAAAAGTGAACGATAAGACATTAGCAATCGGTAATCTATTATAAAATTTTATCATTTCTATAAATCCATTGAAAGCACTAATCAATATTTTGCAGCTATGCGGAAAATTCATTGAAGAGCATCGCGAAACGTCACAAAGTTCCAAGAACCACTCTTCGCAGAATTTGGTTAAAAGGGAATTTTGATGGTAAGCCTAAATGCGGAAAGCAAACAGTTTTGAGTAAGGATCAGGAAAAAGAACTTTGCGACCTAATCAGCGACAGACAGCTAAAAGGGTTTCCACTAAATGTAGACACGGCACGTCAGTTAGCGTACAATTTTTGTCCGATTGTACAATTATCCGATAACGTTCGCAGCATTCCAGAGGCAGTTCCCTTCACTTCTCTCTTAGCTCCCATAGAAAAAAATAAAGACGTTGCCATTGACGTGTCAAATAGATTTAGGAAACCAATTTTTTCCACAAATCATATTGACTCTCATCATGCGAGTCAACTTTCTAAATCAGAAAGACCAACATCATCAAGTGCCT
This sequence comes from Prostheceraeus crozeri, assembly GCA_907163375.1. NCBI lineage: Eukaryota > Metazoa > Platyhelminthes > Polycladida > Euryleptidae > Prostheceraeus > Prostheceraeus crozeri. The sequence goes on from CAJQUW010001557.1 coordinate 16,594, forward strand.
GTACTGTGGAACGCAGTCGCAGGTGAACTGCTTTAACGGCTATTTTGCAAATGCAAGCCACTGTTGGTAACTCGAATGCCCAACAAGAACAATCCAAAGGATCTGAATGGTCAATTTGTGGTCAATGCGACGTGGCGTATGGTTTTGACAATGGAAAAGAATGGCTACAATGCAGTGAGTGTCTTAAATGGGAACACGCTGCATGTGGAGGAAAATGCACTCCAAGTTTGTTTTTCTGCAAATATTGTGTAAGTGTTGTTTTGAACTTCATCAAGTGACTTGTAAAGTTGTTTGTATAGTTTTATGTTCCCTACTGAAATATAGCAATTCAATTAAGTAATTATCATTTTTTATTGTAACGGAATACTTTCGGGCTAAAGGGGTAGGCTATAACAGTTGTGATAGGCTACATTACATTGATAGACTCTTACATTAAACCGACATGTATGACGCGGACTTTCTAATTCAGACGCCGATATCAGTGACACTATGATATATTATACATAATATACTTGTGAACATAATGCCAAATCTCTATCAAAATGCACATGTTGACTTACTGAAATTACATAAAATTGATAAAGATTATTAGTTAAGGAATGAAGACCCATACCTAATATACGCCTAAAATTATATTCGTAAGTTATTCAACAATGATACGAAAGAATGAAATCTATTTGATACGTTTTATGAAAATGTCCACTTTAAGCCAAGTAGTGTTCACTTAAGCCACAATGACTGTCCACTTTGCCCGAGAAGCATGTAATGTCTAAGATAGGGCATAGTCAAAGTGTCCACTAAAGCCGAGTTTGCCCTATATTTCATCATTCTAGAAGTTATCAATTTGCACTTAGTAGAGCATTTTTATACTTGCTATATTGCGAAATTAGTTCGGTTATTCTAGTACATTTTTGTTTAGTGTTGAATTTGCAGTGTAGAAGTAAAGTATAGCTCAACCGTTATTAGAGCCATGGTGAAAGCTTTCCCCTGGCATCAATCTGCATGGATCAAACGTGCCTAAATTGCGTTCATATTGAATGCCTATCATGAGTTATGTATAAGTGCGTCGAATGGATATCTACAAATATGTGATTAGTTAATCATTCGGTTAAAGTTCCATGCAGGAGTCCTCTTCCTTTCTTCTTGACCACTTAAGTGTTTTCATAAACGCTGATCCACTGGATAACAGAGCTATTGTCTTTTACCGTCCTCAAAATTTAAATTTTTCAAAAAATTCAATTTTTAAAGTCCACATAAATGTGCTGAAGAATATTTCACAATTCGTTCAAAGTTTGATCCCCTCTTTCTCTCTCATTAGCTATGGTCAATATTTCAGTTTTTGTGTAGAAAATATATTTCTGAGAAACGCATTTCCTGGAACTGATTTTCCGCCTGATTTTACTTATTTTAATTATGAAAAATTTGAAATTTTTCCATCTTTCTTGTACTAACGTTGACATTACCTGTATGGCTCGTTGAATGTGTTTAAAACATTAAACACATAAAAATATTCAAAAGCAACATTTCAAACATCCAAATATTAAGCAACTGCAAATATGTCTTAGTCCGAAAAATAATTTACATATTCCAAGAAATTCCAGTGAAGTCTATGAAAAAATTGCTTCTTAAATTTTTTTCACTTAGGATGATTATCATGCTTATATTAATTTTCTTGTTAAAGAAAATTTAAAGGTTCTATATTATGCTCACATCAGTTTTGGATTCGTTTACTATGGAGACAAACAAATGAGAGAAGAACCTCACTGTGAGCTGCAAGCAAGTTCTTGAGAACTTAATATCAAAACCAATTTTATCTCAATCTAGACAGTCATAGAGACTTGTTGCTGCAAATATTGAAATATTCTGCAGAGAACTTTCTTTTTATTGCAGCACATTCTGAACTTTTTGAAACTTGAATTCAATGCCAAATTTCAAAATCATTTTAGAGTATTCTCCATGCATGAAATGGATTCCAAATTAACCCGGAGTGTAATGGAGACTTGTTATTTCAAATTTTGAATCTTTTGTGTAACACATTTTGATTTTTTTCAAAATTCAAATAAAAATTCCAATTCAAATGCCGCAATTATGAAATCCATTTTAGATTCTTCTTTATTCACATTCAGAAATTATTTACATGAATTAAAAAAATCCTATATAGACCTGCAGTATTTTTCAATTATCTAGAAATTTGAATTTCGATATGCTGTATCTCCTTTTAAAAAGTGTTGCCATTCTGATGTCATAAAATGTCTGCCGCGGATTGCATTTCGGCTTTTAAATGCTTTCTAGTCTCAGTCACTTAAACAAAGTGGAAAGTCCGATTTCTACGATCAATTCATTAGATGACATTTGCATTGATGCCAATCTGATCTTTCAGACAAGTGATAGGTATCGCACTCCAAGATTCGTAGAGCCCAAAGTGCGATAACTGCATTATTGCTTGACATCGTGGCGGAGACAAATTGCACGGTCTCAGCACGCTGTCATACTTTTACACTTAAATCAACCATTCAGAAAATACATGAAAAGGTCCAATCTATTCATCTTGTCAACACTGTCATTCAATCAGAACGTTGGACATCCACCAGGTACCCATCAGCTCCAGGACGTCTCTTCTCCACACTCCAAGCACTATATTATTTAGTACTTCAATGAAACTTGTAGACCATAGGGAAAAATTCGATGCAATTCAATCTCACATGCATTTCAAACGAGAAGCAATCCGCTTGTATTCATCCAGAGATTGTATGACATCAGATTTAAGATTTCATGATTGGAGATTTTTCTAAATGATTTTAAAATGTGAATTTGAACTTGTATTTCAATTTCGAAAGAATTGAAATATGTTTACAGTAACAATATCTACAATAACAAGTCACTATACAACTCCAGATTAATTTATAATTGGTTTCATGTTTAGAGAATTTTCTAAAATGATTTTAAAATGTGAATTTGAATTCAAATTTCAAAAAGAATCAAAACGTGTTATAAAAGGAAAGCCTTCTGTAGAGTACTTCTAAATTTGCAGCAAAAAGTTTTAAATTAACATACAATTGGTTTCAGACTTAATGATTTTCAGTTGCCAAAAACTGACTTTAAGCGCACCATGGCCTTCAAAGATATCCCGTTCTTTCCTCGGAAATCAATCCCCCGCGCGGCCTACAAGGCAAAGAAATCGAAACCTGTATATTCTCAGTTCTTTCTCAAAGCCTAAAGTGAGCGCCTCACTACATCCAAACAAGAACAGGTGAAGATATGAATCTGGAATATATGGCTCAATATCGCACATTGTAGCCAATGAAAGTCTTTTTCAATCTAGTCGACTTGGTCCAGCTTGATGTACATATCCGATATGCTGCTATTGATCCTGTCAGCATCCTAATGAGTGTTTTCAACTCGTGACTATCACTAATAATACGTGACTATAACTTATCTCTAATAGTCCGGCAACCAGCACGAGTTTGTGCAGGGAACGAGACTGAAAATGAGACTTTCACAGAATGATGTACACCTCATAGTCCGGCAGCCAGCACGAGTTTCTGCAAGGAACGAGGCCGACAATGAGACTTTCACAGAATGATGTACACCTCATAGTCCGGCAGCCAGCACGAGTTTCTGCAGGGAACGAGGCCGACAATGAGACTTTCACAGAATGACGTACACCATTTGCTTACTACGAATCGGTGCGTCTGCCGAGTTCCACCTGTTTCCTCTTCTTGTCAGACAGGATGAAAGAAAATTTATGTATTTTTACAGAAGAACTATGTTTTCTGTATAAAAGTACTACGCCCTGAGTCATAATTTTGGACACGGAATGTCTTCAAGGGCCGCAAAAAAGATGCGCTAGGCAAGTTGCAAGTAGTAGTAGTGCAGGCAATCCAGGAACTAAATATGAGTAACACGGACAAAATTCATGTTACCCTGAAAATTGTCATTCGTTTAGTTTAGATTTTTCTTGAGAAAGACTCTTTTCTCGATAAGACTTTCTTTTCTGATGAAGCTTGGTTAATCTATCAGAGTATGCTAGCCCCGAATTCCCGAATCTGGTCGAGTGGAGACCCACACGAATTTGTTGGGAAGCCTTTACATTCTCTTATGTCAAGAAGGCGAATGCGTGGGCCGATATCACATATTATTGCAAAAATTATTTAACAAAATTATTCCTTCGCTTGTCGACGAATGAATTGACGATGGAAATTGGACTGTTTATTTCAAACAAGATGGAGCAACTGCGCATACCGCTAATTCCTCAATTCGATATTTGAGTGGATTATTCCAAATACGAAGTAAGAGTTATCTCTATAGGAATTTGGCACCCGAATTCCCTGCACTTGAGTGTCTTGAACTTTTACTGGTGGATAGCGGTGAATCAGGGTTGCCGAAACAAGAGAAAACAACCAACAGCAAAATGACGCTATCAAGCACGAGGAAATTCATCGAGTGTTTGAGAATATGAGACTTCGAATTGATCTTTACACATGTATTCGTCAACAAGTTGGACATTTTCAACAGTTTTTGTGAGATGTGAATAGATACTTTGTGATCACGGAGAAGTCGATGTTTTTACAAGAAACTTCACTATTTATAATGCCCTGGCAATCTATTTCTAAGCGACAAGATACTGCGCATGCATTGAATTATTAGGTGCACAGTGACTTTATGAACGCACTGTATATAAAAGGGTTTGAGCACACAGATTTCGGAAATCCATCAGAATTTATGCATTTTTCAGGAATGTTGACATGATGTCACTCTTACATGCAGCGCAATGGTCTGTGCAATTGATTTGATCAATACTTTTGCCTTTTTGCATTGTTCTGTAAAATAGCAATGAGAATCACTATATCTTAATAATTTATACTAAATAATAAACTTATAATAATGACTTGTGGCTATAAGTCATCAATTGAAAAGGTATAAAGACAGAAATCAACAAATGCGAATCAACAAGTTATTTCATCAAAACCCAAAGAAAGCATATAGACAAATAAGAGGACAAGAAAAAGCAAACAATAGTCGAATCGAAAACAAAGAAAACATGATGGAAAGGTATATGAGAAACTGAAAAGCAATACAATGTACATGCTGAATGGCTACCAAAAATTCAGAGAAATGGCGAAAGGCTATCTCATCAAGATGATGTCACAATATCTGAGAAAGACGCAAAATGAGTACAAACTCGCTAGCATGGCAAATTGGAAAGCGGCAGGTCCTGATACCGTACAAGCATTCTAGATAAAGAAGATGAACAAGTTAGATGGTCGACTTGCAAAGTACTACGACGAGTTTCTTCGAAATCCAGATGCGTAAATGGTTGGTCAATGGCAGGACGGTGCTAATATGGAAATACGAAAACAAGCTAACGACTCCGGACAACTTCACACCCATAACATGTCTCCCGACACTATGGAAACCATTCTCATGAAACATTGCAATAAGATCAATAAACATGTCAAATCTAAGGTCTCAGCCACACTGACAGCAAAGCAAACACCAGCGTCCTCAGGAAACGCGCGCAAACGTATGTCTCCGAGCTATCAATCTCTTTGGTTTGCTATGCTCACAGTGTGGCAGTCTACAACTGCTGCGATGATGACTTTATATTTACTGCAAAACGCTGTGCTCGGAAACGCTTGGAAAAGCTCGCAGTGTGGCTGAGGCCTAATGCGTACGCAATTCACCTGACGCTGTCAACAAATGAGCGGGCAGGGCAGCTGACAGTCAATGGAAACCTGAACCTGCAAAATGTCTATGATCAAACGTTATTTTTTGGAGTGTTTATTATAGCATGCACCCGCCAGTCCAATGTCTGATTGATATTCAAGATTATTTGCAGAAAATGAAGCAATTGTGACTATGCACGAACTGTCAATTGGTCATTTATAAAGAGAGTTAGAACATGTGGAATTGCTCCTGCTATAATGCTTCGTGAAGATATTCTTCTTCACTACAAAGCCACATTCTCAGAGTTCTCAGAGAAAGACAATTCCACACGTGTTTCGTCGATATTTTTCTGGTTGATGCTTCGGGATATTCATCAGATACAATGTCTAATGGTCTTACATCTGCAACTACTAGTAACAGACGTAGTCTACACAAGCATGCATGTACGTGTGTCTCCACGGGGTCTTGGCCAAACAGCAGTGTCCATCAGATAGCCTATATCAACAGAGAAATTAGTATTCTTATGAAGTTTCTCGCAATAACACGGCATTGATATTTCACAAGTAAACAATGAGTTTTCCATTCAGAAAAGCGTGTAATGGTGAAAATAGAGACAATCCACAGACACCTACAGTAGAAATAAAAGACATAAGCAAAATATGCAGCTTCAATCCCATTTGCTGAGGAGAATCTATTCAACTATTGAAAAATGTCTGAAACTGCTGATTGCGACTCGATACAGATAAAGATTCATTCAAATTTGAGGAATTATACACCATCAGATAGTCAATACACTCAACATCACTGCGGTGTCAATATCATATAAAATATCTTTCAATACCATGCTCAAATAGTCAATCTAGCATCATCACTAGCATGGTCTCGACCTAGGGACTTTGCCAGATTGAGGACATAGCACTAGGGTAGCTACCATCTTCATACGACAGCCTAGCGATAACTGTGGGACATAGTACTAGCCTAGCGCTACCCTTTTGCTAGCTTTATTAATACGGAAGTTGTTGCTAGGGTAGCGCTATCTTTAATAGTACGACCCCAGGTCATATTCTATCATGCTCATGCACCCCTGTCTATGAAGCTAAACGCATTCAGATTTGACAAGCCTCGTAATGCCGGGAAACACAAGCATTTTGACTTTTGAGCAATTTAGTGGTCCATATTTAACCACATTCCGGCATATATTGCCGATCAGTGATGTGATAACAATACAGTGCGCGACAGCAAGTTTTAAACTTGGCATAAATCTACAGACACGTACATTTTTCAACACCTTCTAAATTTTTTTTTCTATTAAGAAATATCGACAAATTTATAATCATCTGAAAGAGAATTTTCGGATCTATCATTTGAATGTTGTTGAATTAATTGTTTTTGAAATTGATGGTTCCTAGAGGCCCATAAACCCGAAAGCCCCAAAGTTTCTTTGACTTGTTTTGACATGCATTCTCCTTGTGATATTTAAAACCGTCACAAGATTGGCTTTCAGAAAATATATATAGTTTGACAGTGTTTTCTCGAAGTTTATAGGCAATATTTTGAAAGTAGTAAAGATAGATAGTGTGGCGATTTTTTCATTTTCAGGGTATTTCTTCGAAGGGCCTTAAATTTACCCAACAAAAGTAGAAAACACTAGTTTTTAGGTAAATAAATGTCACCAGATAGTTAACAGCGTTATTTCTGTCATTATCGCAACACATTCTGAAAATGAAAAAATCGCCACACTATCTATCTATACTACTTTCAAAATATTGCCTATAAACTTCGAGAAAACACTGTCAAACTATATATATTTTCTGAAAGCCAATCTTGTGACGATTTTGAATATCACAAGGAGAATATTTCAAATTGATTTGTGTGCTTGTCAAAACAAGTCAAAGAAACTTTGGGGCTTTCGGGTTTATGGGCCTCTAGGAACCACCAATTTTAAAAACAAATATTTCAACAACATTCAAATGATAGATCCGAAAATTCTCTTTCAGATGATTGTACATTTGTTGATATTTCTTAATAGCAAAAAAATTTAGGTGTTGAAAAATGTACGTGTCTGTAGATTTATGCCAAGTTTAAAACTTGCTGTCGCGTGCTGTACATGCACATCATAGGAAATCACTTGAAGACATTCCATGTCCAAAATGATGGGTCTATACTTAACATTTAGATATAAGAAACGAAAACATAGAAAATTTCATAGCCAAAATCTGCAATCTGCGTCCCATCGGATAAACATGTTTTTCTTTGAATCCGTGTTATAAATCTGATAATATATGGATGTACATTATCATATACAAAGTATAAACAAAGTATATGCAAAGTATAAAGTAAGATTTTTTTGAGGATTTCATTACTTGTCAGATTTGAGTGCTGCAAAACTACTACAGTTATGAAACTCGTAGTGGTCATGAATTTATGGCTTACATCATGTGCATAGAAGATCAATGAAATCACAGAAATTCATTGGCAATATAAGATGGAATTACAAAGAATATGAAATAATGTTGAATTGAAATATTGATGACATATATTTGATACACGTAATCTACAAACATGCAGACTCTCAGAATGTATACAACAAACAGACTGAAATTAAATGGGAGACAAAACATTCATCAGTGAAGGGAGAACTTAATAGAATTACGCAGTTATTTTTATCAAATTTACTCCTGTAATAATACATGTCATCGTTTCCTGCATACCATGACTATTCATATTCCTAGATACCATGACAACCGTTCAATGTCAAGACTTTTTGATGCCATAATAGAGAATCTCTCCACCTCCAGAGCTGCACCGCCTTATTGGTCCCATCAATGTCCTGTACAATGGACTACATGCAATTACAATGTGGGATGCTGTCGATGAATGTTTGAGATTGTATCAACGTGAAGTACTCCATGGAGGAGGCTTTACAAGAAGTGATCATAAGAAAAGGACCACCTAAAATGTGTCAAACTTCAATCGGTTCCCTCCTTCAAACTCATTTTGCATTGATTAATCACCATTCAAGAGCTTATGTTCTCAGCTTTCCAATAAGACATTGTACGTTTGTATCCGTCATTGTTTGCGGTGGACAGAGGATAAAATGTGAAAATCGCCACTTTTAGAAATATCAAATTTTCAATGTGAAAGGATGTGAGCCTGATAATGAATGAGACACAAGGTGAAAAGGCTTTCTCTGGGCATTCTTTTGATGTATTGTTCGTCAAAATCGGCTTACTTCTAGAGAAGTTATGATGTCCCAAATTCATTGCATAATTTTATGCTGCAGTTGATTGCTGAAAAGTTGGTTGCATCTTCTGTCGGTAACAAGGTCATTTTCAGGCTTGTGTCTGGACGTCTGCACACCCAGATAATTTGCACAATTTCTATTCGGTTTTGAATTCATCTTATGTCATGACCCTCGCAATATCCTTAGCTCCAGGCATTCCACGATTTTGGAAGCGTGGGTTCTTCCTGTTACGGAAATGTTCTTGGTGTATCACGTCTATGCATGTGCACATGGTGCGTATTTGTGCATCAGTCTGTAATTCCGATAACTATGCTTACCTATACACATAAGTGCAACATATCCTTAGTTAGACCTTAACGAGCTTGCTTACCAAATTTGGTGAGAATTCGTTCAAGTCTTGTACATGGGCCTTAACCCTCGCCCTACTGAGGTGTTTTTCCGCACCATGCTGATCTCCCAAACTATTGCACTAATTTTCCCAAACCACACATCAATCGAATTGGCATTGAAAGGAGATTCAGAAAAACAGCATCAGCTTCATTTTTAAAGTCATCCCTGGGCTCACGTGAAGGTGAAAAAACTCCGCCAATTTTCAACAGATTTCCATTTGATCACTATTTGAAGTGGAAAATGACAACAAAAAGCTAATAAACAATGCAATAATCGAGATTTGACCAAGGTTGTTTAATACATCATTGTGTCAGATGAGGTCAAAGGTCAAATATTCAAACTTTTAGCTCAGCTCAAATATCATTAAATTTGCACATTTTAGTATTTAGTTTCTGGAAGATGAAGAAACAGCCAAATTCGGTGACTTTTATCAAGACACTGAGGTCAAAGGCAATATTAATTCTGAAAAATGCAGAACAAAGAACTACAAAAATAGTAAAAAAAATTACATCTAGAAATTTGAATTTTAAATTTCAAGCATGCATACATGATTTTTAGATAATTTCAAATTCAAAGATATATTATATTATTAAGAGGAAGAATCCTGTGTGAGGCAGCATACTACATTAGAAGTGAATACATGCCAAAATCAGTCAAAGAATTCCAAGCATTCAAATCTTTAAAAAAGCTCTCACGCCAAAATTATTGTTCCAAACTTTTTATCCTTCTGGTCAAACGTTGCATAATACGTAGAAAGTAAGCTACGAGAGATCTGGTGGCCATAACTCGCTTGGTTTAAAAATATTCAAAAAATTTCGCCCCCCCCCCCCCCAGTGGGGCGAGGGTTTTTTTAACGGGGTTTAATGGTTTAGAAATACCACTTAGCAACAATATGGAAATTGCTCCGAGTTTACTATAGGAAACATTTTTTCAGCGATCGACTTTTTCCAGCATGAAGACTTTTCAAACCCTTATTGAAAAATTATAAAGTATTTGATATATTAACTTTCGTGTGTTTGTAAGAAGTAATTCACAAATATTGGTCATCTAACAGAAAATCAGTTGCATCGATTTTAATCACAATCTCTAATGTTTACTATGAAGATTTTAAGAAGAATTTTAATACAAACTTGACATCAACCCTTCGAAACATAAAGTTTTCGATCAGTTCTATATTATTCGATCATCATACAATCGAAGAATGAAGTTGGACAGCACGCCTTAAATACAAAATGACGCATACTCGTAGCTTAAATCAATCATTGATTTTTATTGACATGAACATGAGTCAAATGCCGTCAGCATGAAATCACCGGACTCTAGGTAAAAGCTCAAGGGGAAACGGGGGTTGTGATGATAGAATTCGAGAACAAGTATTCGTGGTTCCTGCAAAAAAAACACCAGTGCGTTGAGTGCCGGTCAGCAGTAGACACGATTATCTTGTAAAATAAGACTGATAATTTTCCCTGTGGTCTTCTTCGCTGCTTCCCGTGGGCAGCGATCTCACAGCATATGATGTGCTGATTTTTTAGTCATAACGAAACCTGGATATCAATCTTTCTTTCATTTCTTCTGGAAATGATAAACTTGGTTATTATCATGATAA
>CAJQUW010001559.1:0-43816 GCA_907163375.1 Prostheceraeus crozeri
TGCCTAATTTAACCCGAAACCAAGCCGGCTAAGACAATACCTTCGACCTTCAAAAATAACTGTCTGAAAAGGCCAAAGTGAAGGCCGCACTCCAATCTGCATATAGGCAGAGCTCAAGTTTAAAAGAAAAGTATTAGTCCCCTGCTGCCGCCATTCACGAAATTTATCAGAACACACATCCGCATTGGCAGTGTGGACCAATCATGGAATTAAGTTCCCGAAAATCTAGAACTGGTCTGGTTTTTACCTTGTTCTTTTGAACTACCACTAAAAGTGGTATAAGTCCTTTCGGGCTACCGAGTGTCACATCATCATAGGTTACCAACCAACCTTCATTAATCCACCGCTGGATGTCAGCTTCGTAGTCAGGTCTCACAGCGTCCGGCACACGATATTCTTCAATCCAATCGGTTCACGCCCATTGAACCATTTCCACTCAACAACCCATTCTTTCTTATCTCTATCAAAAATCGCACGAAAATCACTCTCATCAACCTCAGCTCGGCCAGCGCACCTTGCACTACCTTTACCATCACTATCATTCACAGAGGCTAAACTAAAGTTATCATCAATAGGCATATTAGCGCACTTAGCTGTATCGCTGATCATCGATCTACTCAAACACCCAAAGGAAGCACTATTACCATAAACGTAGGCTCCACCCAAGCGATCAATCACATCCATACCGATAATTGCATCCGCAATAAGGTGGTTCATTACAAGACATTCAACTTTCAAATCTTTCACATTCTCGAAAACCATGTTAACAAAAATTGCACCAGCACATTCGGCACTATCGCCTTCAAAGTTATACACCCTTGTACAGTAAGAATTACAAACAGGTTTACACACATCTTTAGAAATCATTGACCTTGAACAGCAAGAGTCAACTAAAGTTCGTACTTTACGTCCATTAACAATAACATTTATTGAAGGAAGCGCATCACTGCGGTGGAGGGGAAGCTGCTGGCGCACAAGCTCCCCCCAGGGCTTTTTCCCTGGTTCAGTGGACATTCAGTAGATTTATGACCTTGGCCACCGCAATTTCCAACAAATGATAGGACTTCTTACAGTCTTTGATCATATGGGTCCACCACATCGTCTGCATCTCGTTGATGTCATCTTTCGCGAATAATCACCACCCATTGAACGGTCTCCACGTGTCGGTCGAACTGTTGCTGCACAGGAAATCACAGAATCATCCACCAATATGGCCCGAACACGAGCAAGAAGTTGACTTAGAGTCAGAGAATCCATTCTGGAACCAGCCCGAAGTAGTTGACGAACGTTTTCAGGCAGAGCAGCGACGAAAGCACAGGAAAGCGACTTTTCCGGCATACCACCAAAAGATACCGCCAACTGTCGAAGATCAGCAGGAGAACATCAACAGATTCCCCAGGCTGAAGGCGTCGGGAAATAAATTTTTCATATGCCGAGAAAACGATCTGGTCAAAGGAAGTAATAAGAGCATCTTTCAGAACGTTCACATCTTTCTTCTCAACAGAAGATAATTGCTGGTACACGGCAAACGCCCACCTGTCAATCTGAGAGGAATAATATTTTCAATTTTTGTTACTCCGCGCAGGTCACAAACTCCACGACCGATTGATCTCCATTCCCATCAAACTCAGGAATGAGCCGAAGTTCAGCACCATTAGAATCAGACGACGTAGATTTTGCAGGTGACGTAGGCATAAAGCCGTGATAGTTTGTATTATTCTATTCCTCAATTGCACGGTGGAAGCAGTCAAATAAAAACACGTCTTTAACGATCACAAGTCTATTATCGCCATGTATCTCGCGTAACGAATCTGTGTTCTTCGACAACTTAAGTTCTTCACGATATAAACAAATATGATACAAAAAACTATGATACATATAAACAATCGACAGCTCATAGATAACAACACATGGATAGAGTAAATATGAAGTCCATAAGATCACACAATTATCAGCTGCTTAGATCTGAAAAGATCATATTTTGCAAAATATAAGACTTAGTAAGTCTGGTACTTTCTGGTCAGGAAATGTAAGATCTTAAATAAAATAAGACTTAGTAAGTCATTTCGTCTAGTGAAACTTCATTTGAATTGAAATTGCTCAAGATGGCCGAAGATTCGCACTTTGCTGTTGTCGGCCCGGACAAGGTTCGACATTTACGTTTGCACAGGGAATGCCACATCAACCCCTCGATTTCATTTAACAAATTCGTGAGTGTGTACCGGTACACTAAGAGTAGGGATAGGTAGAGAGTGTCAACTCAAAAAAGTATCTGTATACAATGAAATTTTTTATTTGAAAAGATTCAGTTTCTTGCGGAGATTACGTTCCCGTGGTCCAAAAAAATATTTGAGCAATTCTAAAAAAAGTCAAAATTTTGCCAATTTATATACTACCGAGATGACTCCTCTAAGTAGTGTGCAACAATTTGGACATCAAAAGGAATGAATATTTGCTAATGAGCATCGCAACTAGGCGGAAATTATAAGCTGATTATCAAGGGAATTTCATGGGTAATCTGGAAAATATATAATCAGCCACAAGTATTTAATGAGACAGAGATGGAACCTGAATCAGTCATACTTTATCACTCTACATCTAATGAGTGTGTTTGCAAAGTTGGAGCTCAATCGGTTAGGGTCTCTGGTTGTGGGGGACTGTAAAGGGGTCCCGAACATGAATTCCCGTGCATTTATTTTCGTCAAGCATGAGATGGAAAGTGCAGGTGCTTTCCACAATTTGGAGGGATATCTTGCTATTTTAGGTGGATTCATGGATTTTTTGAATTGTGAATTGGCCTTATCCTCGCTCATTCATCGGTTGTCAGTGTTTTTCTATGGGAGTGTAATGCTCCCTTCCGGTGTCATGGGAAGAATGGTACTATCACTGACTTCCTTACCCTCGCTTCGCTGCTTCTGTACAGGGCCGTACCCTTGAGACTGTCCTGAGAGACGAAACGCGTCGGGTAACGCTTTTTTACCAAATAAATAATCGTCGCAAAAGAGGGAAGGACTGCTTTTTCTGTTTTCCGAGTGAACATGAACCTCCCGTTCCGACAAGCTTTGAGAGATAGACTATACAGTATAGTTGAAGTCTTGGTGAAAAGAGTCTCAAACTACCAATTTGGTAACACTGACAATGCACTGGTATTTAAAAACAATTATCATGTCATAATAAGAATACAAAATGCACATGGTAAAAATACAATAACGATATATTTACACCAAAAAATAAGAATGCAGAAATTTTTGTTAAATACCAGAATAGTTCTTCTTCTAACTTTGTTTTTTTCACCTTTGCAGATCACACACAAACTTAATACATATTTAAGCCAGAGAAAGAGAATGATACCAACAATTAGAAAATGAAATTGAAAACATTGTCAAATTTTGACCAAATTTGCTTTACTCGCCTCTATCTCAAAACAGCCAATATCGGCAAGGGTGGTGTTTATTAGCTTGCGTGCCATTTAGACTTACTACAACGTGAAGCATTGTGTTCGGGGGTAAAAGGATGGAAAATAATACCCCAAAAATGCCCTCCTTTAGATCGATGGAAAATCTGCCCTAAAGTCGTGCCGCGTCCCTGTTCCTACATTTATGTTACAGCTGCCCAGCTCACAGCGAGCACATCTTCAGTTTTGGCTCGAACATTTTAAGACTAAAACGGCGGCACTCACTGATGCAAGCTTTGACGATTTTGATGAACATTCATCTGTGACTGTTGAAGGATGCCCCTTGTGTCATTTAAATGAGGACTCAGAGTACATTTACACACCATTTTCTGTATCAGCACACGTTCTGCTTTAGCTGAATAACCTGCGCTTACATATGGATGTCATGCTTTTTATTTTGAAGATTTTACAAAATGAGGGTTTGTACAGTGCTCTGGTTTTGTCTAATCGTGGCCGGCAATGTACATTGCACACTAAGTACACTCTGGTCAGAAGCTTCTATTTTCCCAATAAATACAATTTTCTTTAGATTTCTTTCTTCTATGCAATTGTCTGCTGTAAGTGCCCTCGCACTTTCATTATCCCTAGTTTAGTCAAATCGCATAATCTAATCGCTTTAACAAATGGTGATCGAATCGGATAATCGCTAATTGGAACTCTTAGCTGGCGAATCGGATAATCGCTAATTGGAACTCAGAGCTGGCGAATCGGACAATCGCTAATTGGAACTCAGAGCTGGTGAATCGGATAATCGCTAATTGGAACTCAGAGCTGGTGAATCGGATAATCGCTAATTGGAACTCAGAGCTGGCGAATCGGATAATCGCTAATTGGAACTCAGAGCTGGCGAATCGGATAATCGCTAATTGGAACTCTGAGCTGGCGAATCGGATAATCGCTAATTGGAACTCAGAGCTGGCGAATCGGATAATCGCTAATTGGAACTCAGAGCTGGCGAATCGGATAATCGCTAATTGGAACTCTGAGCTGGCGAATCGGATAATCGCTAATTGGAACTCTGAGCTGGCGAATCGGATAATCGCTAATTGGAACTCTGAGCTGGCGAATCGGATAATCGCTAATTGGAACTCAGAGCTGGCGAATCGGATAATCGCTAATTGGAACTCTGAGCTGGTGAATCGGATAATCGCTAATTGGACCTTCATTTTGTACGAATCGCGCCCATAATGCATATGATTTAAATATCTTTTAATTGTTGTAAATCATTGAATGCCAGATGTTTTGCAAATCAATATTTAAAGCGGATTCTTTCTCTTTATCATCAAAGACAGTCTCTTGGTGTCATCAAAGACTTCTTGGTGTTATTCTGGATTCAAATTCAACATGCGACTCACACATTCAATACATCGAAAGAAGACGTGCTCAACGGTTAAACATTCTGCGGAGAGTGAGGTTAGTTACTAATGAACAACATTTCTACATGGCCTATTCCACCCTCGTTAGAACATTGATGGAGTGCGCATCACTAGTTTTTATCGGTTTCACCAGATAAGATGCCAGAAGGTTACTGAGGATCGAAAATCGATGTCTAAAAATCAAAGGCGTTGACTTGACTAACCTAGCTACAAGACTGAGCTTTTTTCCATCGCCTGGAGAACACAGAGACATTTTTGAGACATCGATGCGTTGACTTGACTGACCTAGCTACAAGACGGAGCTTTCTCATCGCCTGTCGAACACACAGACATTTTCGAGACATCGAGGCGTTGACTTGACTGACCTAGCTACAAGACGGAGCTTTTTCATCGCCTGGAGAACACAGAGACATTTTTGAGACATCAAGGCGTTGACTTGACTGACCTAGCTACAAGACGGAGCTTTTTCATCGCCTGTCGAACACAGAGACATTTTCGAGACATCAAGGCGTTGCCTTGACTAACCTAGCTACAAGACGGAGCTTTCTCATCGCCTGTCGAACACAGAGACATTTTCGAGACATCGAGGCGTTGACTTGACTGACCTAGCTACAAGACGGACCTTTCTCATCGCCTGTCGAACACAGAGACATTTTCGAGACATCAAGGCGTTGACTTGACTGACCTAGCTACAAGACGGAGCTTTCTCATCGTCTGTCGAACACAGAGACATTTTCGAGACATCTATCGCTTGCTTAGTAATCGACTGTCTGTTTTAGCTCATTTGCTGTATTTTTCCCTTTATCATGATTTGTATTTTAGCTTTGATTTTGATTGTCATTTGAAGTTCAATAAAGACATCTCTCTCATTGTGAAAGCTTACAACGCACTCGTCCGACCAGTGTTCCTGTATTGCTATCCTGCAATTTGTGATGTCTTTGTGTTTCCCTAGTCTGTGCTGACCGGTTGGAGAAGAGAACCGCCCGTTGTCATGGTTGCGGAATCCTCATGTCGGAAGTTGTTTGCAAAAGGTTACTAAGAGTTCCATACATCCTTTACACAAGTGATTCCTGCCTCGCAATCCCACAAGGAGAAATCAGTGTCCTCTACGTCCACCTCCTGTGAAGATGGAGCCCGACTGAGCAACTCTTTTTAAAGTTTTGTGGCATGTGACCTTGCTATATAGTTCTAGCCATTCACTCACTTTTCCCTTATTTACATGCTGCAAATTGATGCAGATTTGTCTACGGTAAGGGATACATTTCCGTGAATTTCTTTCGCTATAACATGGGAAGGGGATAATGCAGAAGTCATAGCTGGTGTTGGTGAGACACGTGGAAACTAAATTCAGTAAGTGAGACAGAGTTGTAGAGCACCACTTTGATTGACTGTTGCCACCTGTATCTACAATACGATTTCATTGGAGTAAACTGATGCCCAATGCCGGTCAACATGTTTCGAAAGGACTCGTGACTTCGACTGGGAAATTCAGGTGTCCCACTAACTAGTATAGAGTAAGTACATACCAGTAGAGTGTCAACTCAAAAAAGTGCATGTATACAGTGAACATTTTTATATGAAAAGATTCAGTTTTTGCGGAGATTAAGTTCCCGTGGGCATCAACAATTATTTGAGAAGTTTTAAAAAGTTTGCAAATTTATATACTACCGACATGAAACCCTTTTATAAGTAGTATGAAGCAAGTTGGATATCAAAAGGAATGAATACTTGCTAATAATCGTACTAAAGCGGAAATCAAGCTGATTCCGTTGAAGCGGAAGTATAAACAGTATCTAAACGTGCGTGCATGTCTTGATTTTCAATGATTTACGAAATATACAATTTACTTACTTACTTATTCATTCCTTTGATAATTTCATGAGGCACATTATAATTGAAGTCTTCATTAAAAATTCGAGATCTTATTTTGCTTTTTTGGATAAATTTCAACTTTTTAATTCAATTTTCACCATCATGATTTTATGTTTCACTAAATTCATGTTTCATTTCTTGAATCTGACAAGTGATGTGAACCCACTTACATCTTTCAAAGTCAATTTAAATCATTGTCTTTGATTATGTGATTTTGCTCTACCGCTGGCAGGTTGCCTGTGATATGATCACTCTTAAGAAAATACTCTTGAGCTTCAGTATGAAAGTAAAAGCAATCTATCGAATTGCTAATTTAACAAATATTAACTCTCCAAGGCTGTCATGACACTGAGAATCTGTAAGCTACCATCATTCCTTCTGCATTACTATCATGATCATTCAATTCAGTGGAAATGTCTTCAAAACTGCAAAAATTTCCGTATCTCACATTTGTTGACAATGTCCAATTGTATTCACTTCGAGTTCATTTAATAAAATCATAAAATCGAAAGTGTATACACATCGGGGATTTAATAAATGCGGAGTTCATAACTCTACTTAATATACTTACTCTATGGGCTGTTTGTTTATCTGCGACAATAACATCGGTTGTGATGACGTTTTCATTATCTTTAGCAGCAAAATCGGTCAAGCTACCGGTAACGAGAAATGTCGTATTTCTGCCTGATGATGGAAAATTCTGCACTAAAAGTGCAGCCATGCTCATTAAAATGACAAATCTGATTTTGTGTTTTCAAATGTATGAAGGATTATTACGTGCATTCTTTCAATTTCTGTGTTTTTATGCAAGACAACTTTTCACGATAACATGTAAGATAAGAGAGTGCATTGCAAATGCGAACCTGATTAGTGAAGAATAAGGACAGGTTATTCTCATCTTCAGATAAAGAATCAAGTCCTACTTACACGATTATATTATTTTTATAATTTTTTTAATTTGATTACAAGTTCGTATTACAGTGTTACAGTTGGTAATGAATGATTAAAGCTGAGACCACGTTGCCCACAAGGTATTACATGATTTTCTAAGTTATTTCCTGTCTGGATGTCTCCCTTTCCTAGAGTAGACCTATAATGACTGAATGTCGGCCTTAAAGGTGTACTCCGGTGAAATGTTTCAGTTTGTCCGTGTCGATACTAGAACATTGTTGTTCTAACGAAACCAAAACAGAAGCTTGTATAAATAAGCTTGTAAGAAGACCAAGGGTCTCAGATCCATTCATTTTTTGCATGATAACTTTCTGCTTTTATCAATATTTGTCTAGGGTAATTCGACGCCAACTTATGTCAATTTCTTTATGTTTTCATGTAAAACACATACAGGATAAGAGAATGCATTGCAAATGCGAACCTGGTTAGTCACGAATCAGGACAGGTCATTCTCATATTCAGCTAAAGGTCTGAAGTTCTATTTGCAAATAATCATTTCAGACTTCAGACGGCGGAGTTGTCGGTAAGAGGCATTCGTTTTATTTCATATTTCAAATGACTGAACAGTTACAAGTGCTTTCATGATAAAAGAAAGAAATTTCGTCGAATTATTGTCATTTTAAAGACCTTCCGAAAACCCCATCTGAATTGAAATATTGGTTTGACTATGGTTTGACAAGGATGTCTCCTCTAATCAACTCATTGACTATGAAGTAGATGATCGCATTACTAATGAAACAAATACTTCGATCCCTAAAGACATAAAAACCTTCCTCAATAAAGGACCTAACCATCGTTTACCTTATAAAATTGATGATAATTTTGTGCATAACAATGTATTTGCCCTCGACTGTTTTTCTCAAAAATTGAGATGGTTTCATCACTTTAACGACAAGGATAAGAATAGTGATACTAACCAAAAATTAAATATTCCTTTTAAAAAAAATTATGTAAGTTTACCGCCTAGATTAAATGAAGATCTAGAAAATAACATTAAACTCTTTCAACATGAAGCCAGAAAAGCTTTGCAGGAAGAAGCGAAATATATCAAAAATAGCAAAAACTATAAAAGTGTCAATAGAATAATTGGCAAGACTAACTAATGTTTGAAACAACAATTTAGCGACTGTTTCGTCTGATAAAACCAATCGAATAGTTGTAACGCACAAAAGTACCCTGATCGGAAGGACTGAGAAAATATTGCAAGACAATTCACAAGTATCAGATTGTGATTGCTGGCATTTATTTAAAGTAGCACGTTGAATTCTATTAATACAATTCTCATCGTAGCCGTTCCTCAAAAAGTTAGCGCCAACAATGGCGGCTTTTACTATGAACCTCATTGAAAGTCGTTTTTCTGAACTGAGTAATCACCAACCGCTTTTTTTACGCGCGGTATGTTGACGACTGTTTTGCCGTTTTCAAAACAGAAGAAGATGGTAAACAATTTTTCGATTTTCTTAATTGTCTTGAAGACAATATTAAATTCACGATGGAGGTTGACTCAAATGGTCGCCTGACTTTTCTTGACACTGAAGTTGACATTTCTGATGGCACTTTTGATATTGCTCATCACATAAAAGAAACTAACACAGGTATCCATATACCTGTTTCTTCTTGCACCCCTTCGTCTTATAAAGTTTCGGCTATGAGATTTTTGTTTTCTCGAGCTTTCAAAATTTGCTCGAGTAAAGATAATTTTGAAAAAGCTTCTGAACAAATAAAATCTATGTTTTTGAGGAACGGCTACGATGAGAATTTTATTAATAGAATTCAACGTGCTACTTTAAATAAATGCCAGCAATCACAATCTGATACTTGTGAGAGTGATGTGCAGAAGGTCTATTGGTCGATTCCTTTCATTGACAATGGTTATAGTTATCTGAAAAGGCGTATGACCGAGATTAACGATAAATTCAAGAAAGTCAAAATTTGCCCTGTGTTCAATTCCAATAAGGTTTTGAATCATTTCAACAATAAAGACATTGTTGCGATTGGCCTGAAATCTAATGTTACGTATTTATATACGTGTGATCGCTGCACAATGCGATACATTGGCGCAACCAAGCGTCATTTAGCCACTCGTATCAATGAGCATCATAGAAATTGACAACAATAAAACCTCTAGAATGGAAATTAAGCTTCATGCAATACACAATAGTGGCACATAAATCGCACGCATTTTCACTTAGATACACTTGTCAACGTCTGTATCATTGGATTAGAATCAGTCACATGCGTAAATTTAAGCTTTTAGTTGGCTCTTCATGCCCCAACTTAGTTCCCCGAATGTGCCGCGACCTTGAGTCAATTTCCATTCTAGTCTACTTCAGATAAACAATCTACTTCTATGATGAGCATCTAAAAGCCTACCCTGTGGCCACTGAGATTTCTATGCATGAACATCACCCGAAACCAGAAAATTTCTCGGTTGTGGAAGTGTCCAAGCATCCTTTTGTCTTAGAATCTATTATGATTAAAAACAATACTGACCTGTTGTCGAATGAAAGGAATGGTTCCATACCTCTGAATCTAAATCTATGAATCGGCATATTTCGATGTACTTTGACCTTCGGATCGTTTTTGTGAGATATCTGTTCACATGTTTTGACATTGTTTTAAGAACTCTTATATAAACTGACTTCTGTGTGTGTTTCTGACTTCTTACCGCTGATGATGGAATCCATGAGATTCTGAAACATGTTCGGTTGTTTCAAAACACGAAGTTGTTTTCATTTGAAAATATGCTGAAATTGGGCACTTTATGTTTGGATATATATATATATATATATATATATATATATATATATATATATATATATATATATAAATAACCCGGAACTCTGCCCCACTCAAACCCGGAACCCTGCCCCATAAGGCGGAACCCTGCCCCACGTCAGGATATATAAGCCTGTACGCTGCCCCACTAACCCTGTACCCTGCCCCACAAGGCGGAACCCTGCCCCAAGAAGTACGAAATTATGAAAATCGTCCCCTGCCCCATTTTCTAACCCGTAACTCTGCCCCTAATCGTAAGTAGGAATCCTGCCCCACATCATATATCGTAACCCTGCTCCATGTTCAATTTAATTCATAATGATTATGAATCTGACACAGTTATGTTTACCTAGTTGTGTGATATCCATTTGTAAAATTATTTCGATGTTTTAGAACATGGATATCTTACTTTTAGTTTGAGTAGTTCAACTATTATTAAATTGATGTAATATTTTTCACATTCTAGGCTTTTTTCGAAGAATCAATTGTAGGTGAACAATTTGAAAAAAATGTTAATCAAATAAAAATATCAGCGTATTGATGCTAAATTGACAGCATGCTGTAACACTTAGAACTGAAATTTTGGTGATGATGCTTAAAAGCATTCAAAAATTGAACCGATTGATGCATGTGGATTATTGTATATACGCAAAACACGCCTAGACCCATCAACGAAAAATGCTTTCCGGCATGTCAAAATTCACAAAAAATGAACATTGCAAGACATAGGAATATCAACAGAAATTTCAGATATAGAATGTAAAGATATATAGTTTTATTAGAAGTACATCGCTTTTTATTGAACTTACCAATTCAGAATTAGAAATGCGTCGCAGTGAATTTCATGGGCTGATGCTTAAATGCCTTCAAATAAGTATGAGGAGGTGAATACATGTTTACTATTACATATATTCACCTACATCATCTATTTTCGGCATACCAATTTCGCTGGAAATGAAAATTGCAAAACAAAATGTAGCAGTATGTACAGATTTACTTTCCCGCTGAGACTGCGTATTTCATATACTTCGGTAGAGATAAATAACAGAAGTTAATCAATGGACACACGCACACAGGTGAAACATAATCATAATAATATGGATAATAATAAACATAATCATATAGAAGTACATGTGATGAAGACGATTACTACACATTGTTCGTAAAATATCGACCACAAAATTTTTACAAATATAGTATGTAGGCCTACATCATTTATAAGATGTCATTTTGTCTTTTCTACATACACCGTAAAACCTGTAATACCGTCACTCCCTAAAAACGCTGCCTGCATTACAACGACACTCTCTGTATTTCGATGTAGTATAGCCAGATACTTGGGTGTTTTGTACATGTTGCCTATTTTGCACATATGTTCACTGTTTGCAATCGCATTTCCTGTATTTACATCCCATGGATACCTCCATGCCTCACGAACAATGTGTGATATGCAAGATATTTTGGTGAGTTGAGTTTGCCTTCTTGCATGAGTATTCACATAATGTCAAGTCTTTACAGACTTCCCGTATAAACCGCTAAACTTGTGTGCATAATGTACAGGTTTTATGGTATCTTATCCAAATGCCCGTATATTCGAAGAAAATTACAATTTCATGATAAATTGAATGTCAGTTTATGAAGTGGTATGCAGTGGCACTATATTAGAAGCCGATTTCCACTGCACTCATGTAATTTGTTTAGATATGCACACAAAAATGCAACTTTAAATTATTTATGAAGATCATATAATTGAAAAGTTTCGCATATTCCAAACATATTATTATTTTAAAATAATTCTGAAACTGTCAAAGATCTGTCCCTATGTAGGACATCTTGGAGAGAGCTATGTCCTTACATTGCCTCCTCTTCTTTGAAGGTATTTCTACTGGAGGCGGACTTCTTTTTCTTGTTGTCTTCTCCAAGCTTCCGCTAACCGGAAGTGTATCTTCATCTTCAGCCTCTTGGTCTTCCTCCTCCCTAAACAGGTCTTCGTGATCCGATTCCGGAACCTCGAACTCATACGAGGTTGGTGGTTCAACGACAACCTCGTGGATGTACTTGAAAACTTCTGAAAAGCAAGTTAACTTGATTATGACGGAGAAGGTCCGTCAAAAAGGGTATGTAGCATACTTCAGTTATAATAAAATGTTATTCAGCGCACCAAAGTCATATGTGCTTTGATTATGATTATATATAGTTCAATTATAGTCAGCAATATATTCCACAATAAATTACTCTGCAGATACGATATTCGAAGGATATGTGCAGTTAGCACGCATAAATATAAGGAACACTACTTACTGTCAACTTCTGCGTTGAGGGCCGACTGATAATATCTCTGTGCCACATACTCCGAGTGCAGCATTGCCTTGGCCAAGGTACCACGATCGGCACCCGCTTTATTGCCGAGGGTTGACATGGCCCTGCGATAATCGCTTGCCGTGTACTTCCGGCCGAGGACCTGTGGAAGTAGAAGTCATGCGTATATATATGTGCTGTGTACAATTCAAGGGTGCTTTAATATTCGAAGTTGTATAGTATCTTTCAACGTATCAATTATAGTATTATCTATCATCAAGGGCGTACTGCGGAGTCTTCGTGTCTGCGAGGCCTTCGGCGCATACTCAACAATAATCACCATCATTTTCAAAATAATAAGTATCAATTACTCATTAATTTTCACTTATTTTTGATGGCTTCCTCGATTACTCTACACAGCTAGGAGTCAGTTTTCAGTCTCAAAATTACATTCAATTCAGGGTGAATCCTCGCGCACTCGAATCGCAGCGGCATGTCTCTTCAATCTAATTCAGATGGCCTAGTTCATTCTTTTTTGCGTTGCAGCTTCGATTCCTTGGCAAGAATCGTAATCAAGAGCAATTTAATCATGAAAGTACATATTTCAACATCATGCTTCACACAATTGATAAACAATTATGCAATTAAAAAGTATGGAATTATGCAAGTAATAAGTATTATAAATAGCTACATGGGTGAGGTGTACCTAGAGTGTATACACGCATGAACATACCTTTAGTGATTCATTAACAATAAGCCCTCCGATTTGAAGGGAGTTCCCAGTCGCGCTGCAAAAAATCGGCTTGTCTTGCCATGACTTCTCTGGCAGATCACGCATGCAATCTTGCTGCTTGTGCATTTCGAGGAAACTCTGCATCAGGGTCCAGAGTCGCTCATCGAAGCGCAACAGCGCGCAACCATGTTTGCGATAGGATTTGTGATCACCTATAAAAAATGGGATTTATCTTATCCTTTTATGGTAAAAATTTAATCAAAATTAGCTGACACATCCGATTAATGATGAAGCCAGTTGATGAATAGTGTCAAATGACTCAGGACGGGTAAGATGTTCGTGTACTCTGAGATGAAAAGGCACCGTTCTTGTCAGATCGTGCTGATAGTTGAATAACACATCTTCAAACGTGTATGAATCAATATCAGAATAGCTAATAGAAAAACATTTACGACTGTGTTAGAACAACTCATTGAGCTCGAAAGTTTTAGTAAAAGACATTGCAAATCTAAGAATTAGAGAGGCGATTTTCGTTAGATCTGTAATCAAGGGAGGAGAAGGAGGTTATGCGTCATAACATCATTATCATTGTACCGTATATCTTGATTCATCTGCTAATCCCACACTTGAATTTTGAATTTCCTCTCAGAATTCGCAACACAGGCGGTTCACCGCAACTTCTAAATTCAAATCAATGTCTCTTAAGTTCTTACCCTGCAAGGTTTTCCCTCGCACGCAGACGACGGTCAATGAGGATTCATTGGTTGTCAGAGGGTTTTTGATGGCGTTTACATCCAAATCCTCGAATGGCTTCAGGCGCACTGGGTTATACGCAAGCACAGCCAAGAGGAGCGCGTTACGGGATCTGCAAGAAATTGTAACGGTGCTTTCTTGTCAAAATATTATACATTTTTGAAATAGGCTGATTCTATATAACTGATGACTTGCAACGGAAAATAATAAAATGCGTTTCTTGTAATTACTTACTGAATATAACTACTGCTTCCGCTTTTGATTGTATCTTCCGCATGCTGCAGGACTTGCCTGAGATCGGAGGCAGTTGGGAGATGCTGACCCTTCAGAACCTGTTTGTTTGACTGGAAATAATCAAAACATCAGATAGTCGTATAGTCGTATAAAACACTCGTAACGTCTTGGTGGTCCAAATATGAGCAACCACTTCAAAGCAATATTTCATCTCTGGGAATCATTTTTCACACCATTTTCAGATAATTATTTGGGAAATAATACAATTAATGTAATTGAATGAGCTTTTGCAGATCATTTCTAAGGTGGCCCATAAATGGACCTCCAGTCGTCAGAGGGTAAAATGAGAAAGGAAAACAGCAAGATTTATAGCATATCAATCCCCACATTATTAAATAATTCATTAACTTACATGCTCTGCAAACACCTCACGCTGAAAATTTGCCCGCGCCGTTTTCACTGAATCGATGGCATTTGTGAGATCTTCTTCACTGATATCACCGAAAATGTTGGCAAGGCTACTTCCAGTCACTTTATCCAAAATCCATAGTATGTTCTTACCTTCAAATGCAGATCAATCATAAATAGGTGACAATAAAAATAGCAAAAATGTTTTCAACAAAAAGAACTGCACATTTGGATTTTAGAACTACGCAAATTAGTTAATTGGACCTGACTGCTACAACAGGCATACGACTATTTTCAGGTGCATCGAATAAGCTGAAAATGAACACAAAAAACGGAGTAGGAACATCAATAAAATTTCGAGATTAAATAATTCTTTTCCAGACTCAATAACCAATATATCAACTTACGATAACAAAATCGGCCTACTTTAGGTTCATTAAGGACTATAATGGTTATGTGTTCATGAAAATTCAAACTAGTTTGTTGTGTTTTATATCTAATTTAATGAATAGTGAAATGAATAACATAAATGAATGAGGCAACTTACAGAGACTAATAAAATTCGCGCAAGTTGTTGCTGATGTTGAAGCTTCATAATTGGAGTCTTCCAGTTCAAACAGAAGAAAAATATCAGGGTCCATCATTTCCCTGGCTGTTGCGGTTCGTCCTATTATCTTTGACACCTGCAAAATTATCGAAAAAATGATCTTATTGATATCCGTGCTATCGGCAGTACATTCTGGCTCTCGGCATGATATCCCTTAGCTAACAACGGATATGTAACAGTCGCGAATTCGATGTCCGTTAGCTGTCCCTTCACTATTCACTATCCGCTATATGATTTCGATATTCATTGGTTACACATTCGATATCGTACGTGAAGCTATCCGCCACAATGCTGAACAATCCAAAAACCAACTAATCCTCAGATCGGACAGATAATTGTAATCTATACAATTATCCGTGGATCCACTGACGTCTGGCACAGTTTTCGGCTGAAAACCGGATAACGATTCTCATCTTACCTGCTTACACGTATAGACAATTAAAAACATTCATGCAATAACAGAAAAAAACTGGCAAAAATAGAGATGCCGATAAGCCTCAAGCAACGTAATTTCTAATCCAGTGGATATGGCAACATGTCCATTGGGATTCAAACTACCGAATTTGAGGCATGCATAAAAATCACTGAAAATTGACATCCGTTTATTGTTCATGCTATTATATTAGGCCTACCTACAATTGAATTTTACGATAGTCTTTCAACATTTTTCTCCTAGTGTCTGCTTTTGGGTTTGTAATCAAAGTGAGTGAGCTCTGAGGACCAATGCTTTCACTTACTCTAGAATGTAGACGAGAAGCAAATCGAGACATCTGGGCCACCGACTGACAATTTCGGCTCCTGCCTTTGCCCTCAGGGTGAGTCATGTAGTATTCTACCGCGGATTTCAATTTCTAAAAGAGAAACAATATGCTGGAAATTGACGTAAGCTAATTCGATCCCCATCTTCAATGAAGATCATGAATTGAAGATTATCTTGAATCAATGAAGATAATAGTTCATTACCAATCAGGCAAAAGGCATGTAAAGATGCATCAGAATCCACAGAGAAATGCTTAATGAAATTTATAGAAATAAGACCCTTACGTCAAATCAGTTTAGCTTAAACTGTCACCATCTTACCGCTCTTGTGTGTTAATACAATATTGACATATTTTGATATTCGGATACACGCGAAGTCGTGAACCTATCGATCTTTGTAGAAGTCTTGCGTATTTACCTGTCTCCACTGTAAATCACCAGTTGTGAATTTAGGCGCCACTTTTCTCTCTTCTTTTTTGGAAGGGTCCATCACCTCTGTCCCATACCGAGAAATAAGTCGCTGCTTTCTATTGTTACGTAGAGGATCGATTTCATCCTCTTCAATCTGAAATTATGGGTAGAAAAACATGAAATGATGGGTATAGTCAACTCGATACATTAGCATGCGAGTTCGATACTAATATGAGAACGAGGTTTGCTATCAAATAAGTATGTATTGATCAATAAAAATCAATATTTTTATCCTTTATTAATATAGGAGCATAAATAACTTATATTTAACGTTAGCACAAACTCCAGTTTTCAATATTCTATCATGCGTCAAAAATTCCATCGAGAATCATGCTATTTTTTTGTTTCATTAACCAAGACAGTGATTTCTAAAGTAATCCGCGTCCATTTGCAGCCAGAGTGTGATAAACGCATTTTAAAAAAGGACATTCAATACTTTATATTTCAGATGATCGGAAGATGTGGCTATGATACACCGATTGAAAATTCTCCAAAAAAACATGTCTCTCACTCTACAATGATGAACATGCAATGATGAACTACACCATTAGTACACAAACGAACAGCGGGCAATATGCGATAATAAAGTGCGCCATAAGTGTACATGCGAACAGTGCGAAATGGTACATATTGAGGGCGTCATGCAAAAACCAGGCAAGTCGTAAAATAGAAAAATTTGAGTGATTAGTGACATTGTATGTTGGTAATCGTCGAGAACATGATGTCCAAATCAGAAATCAATATGCCATTGAGAAACATCAAACTAGACACTGCTCAAAATACATGCCTGATGCTTCGTCATGCAAAAAGCAGGGCAACTCGACTTGCCTTTTATAATAGTCATGCAAAAACAAGGCAGTTATCTAAAAATAAAGCTAAATTTAATATCTCTGTCAAACAATTGCACTTGCTAGTGGTTGACTTGCGTTTGTTTACCTGGCAGATCACACTGTATGCAGACAAAATTTGAAATGCTTTGCACACACAAAATTTGAAATTTCATACACTATCACACCATCAACGTTATTACAGCCTGTGTGTTGAAACATTCGACGATAGTTTATTGTGATTGTGAGACAAAATGACTCAGACAATGTTCGGTATTAGCTTGATTGTGCATTTATGAGGTCTAAATGATAGGTAGCTCATTTTCATTCCTTGTCGTAAGTTGTTAATGATTTTTTACCATAGAGTCAAAATAAATGACATCATGGCGAAAAGAACATCTCTAACCAACACTTCTACACATCTTACCAGAAAGCGCAATTGAGCCAGACTTAAGCTCTACAGTACTCATTCACCTTCACAGAAAGTTTCATCAAAATTCATGCAATACTCTGTCCTACACAGCCTTCACAAGTTTGAAAACATGGCCTACTCAGCGGCAATTCAAATTTAAACAATCATCCAGCGCTAATCATTTGAAATTCATAAAATTTAACACAAAACAAATACAAAGCAGCATAACAATAACGAAAGAAATTAAGATAATCTTTACTCTTACAACGTCAACGACGTTGAAATTTGATGTGATGGCAGCTTCGGGATGGCACTGCCTCATATGCTTGCGCAAATTAGTCTTCTGAAATGAGAACGCGTATACACTTTAAAAAATACAGATATCATGGTCATCAAACGCAAGCATTGAACAAAACTTGTTCAGATATTCATATACAAATAAAAACCAAAAAAATAGCTGGCTTAAACACCATTCTTCCATAATTGTGTGGATTGCGTGGTGCTATCTGTGACGCGCGAGAAAGACTTTGCTACATGACAAGCGTTTATTGCAGCAGAGAATGACACGGATAGCATGTACACATGAATTAAATAAGGGACACATGCACAGTTAACTTCAACTCACTACACTATCTACTGTACAGACCAAATTGAAGCTTAAATAACTGTAATAACGTTTGACTACCAATGGAGATTAAGTAGAATCAACAGCCAAAGGATCATCAGACAGGCCTTTTGACGACTCTACCACGGTCGCACGATGACATTTAGATGAAATTATCAACAGATGAAAAGTATTACTGTCATTCACCACTTTTAGTTTCAATTTTAAATCTGACGTGGTGTACTTACCAATTCGTTGCAAATTGTGCACTCCCACATGAAGCGATTTTTCTCATCCTTCTTCCCGTAGCAGGAGGCCGCGAAAGTTGAAATCTCCTCCTCCGTGAGATGATGGGTGCGAAGGTGCCGCCGAAGATGTTTGCTGGAGACGTGCTTGCCACATTTCACACATGCCACTACAGACCTTTGGTATTCAGTACCTTTAAGTAGCACAGTCTTCTTGCTGACATCTGCAGACATTTCAAGATTATGATAGACAAAAAGGCATTCTATATTTCAAAGTGATGAGAAGCTTTCTTAGTTTTGAACATAGTAATTATTTTACAATCTTAAATAATATTACTAAACCATAGCTCTATTTCTATTTCGGATTTTTTGATGTGAAATAATCTCTAGCAATTTTTGCTACGGACGAATTAATGACTGCATTTGTCATGGCGATCAGAACTAAAAATAAGCTATCATTCTCAGAACTTTCACACCAGATACAGTGTTTGGAGTAAAATAACTATGTTGATAGACAATTTTGTTTTCGACTTTCGTTTGATGTCACGAATTAAAATGACAATTCAATCATTATGCATGAAGAGAAAATAGAATATACATGCATGAGCAGAGAACATGGGTCCCCTGCTGCAGACTCGTTTTTCGCAGTGAGCCATGAACGGTTTTCCTGCTCTTGAACTTGGATTAAAATAATTTCTGATTAAATTGTCGAACTCACAAAGATGTTTAAACCATGAACTCACTCTCTGTTTGCGAAACCACCACCATCTTCGCTTTGGCTTGAGGCCGCGTGTGGACGTAGTATCGCTCCATTGTAGCTGTAATGAAGCGAGCATTCTACGTTCATCATGAAGCTCTTAAAAATAGAAGCAATTATAACTATATTTGAAATTATCACCATTATATTCGTTGGAGGGAATACCACAGATTCCTTTCGATGTTATTAAATGGCTCAACTGGGCCGTTATTTAGTCACGACTTATACTTAGGCCGTGATCACCCCAAGTGACGTGGCATGATGAGGACCGAAGTAAAAGTAACAAGTAGTGTCACAGTTGAGGGATTAAAGAACATCGAAAAATTTCTTGGTTTTCCCTACAAATGATGTATATACAATGATGATTCAAGAAAACTTCGTGCTGTCTTCAAGTGGGTTCAAATTGTTATTAGGTGTTCAATGAATGGATATTCAAGTTTAAGTCTCTGATGACGTGTGCTTCACGCATCGGTCACGAAAATCGGTCTTCCACGACATAATGCTGCCTCAGAGAGCAATGAACTTAAACCAACTTCGAAACTCGCTCATTTGAAAGCCTGTTCCGAAGTTTGGTGTGGACCAATCCACGAATTGCTGGACGTATGTATATATTTACGCAATCAGAAAAGGGGAAGTAGAAGAAAATAAGTACTATTGACGATAACAGGTGATTTCTCATGGATATGAATGCTCCGCAGCCGCTCCTTTGGGACTGTAATTAGGCTAGAATTGTAAATGGAACAATTGATTAAACGCTCGTTCATGTTAAAGTTCCGATCTCATGATATACAACTTGCGTTTAAAAATCCTGGCCGCATGTAGAAGAAACACGATGCACTATTTCAAATAACCCAGCCTCCTATTTAATCAACCACCAAAATTCCTACTTAAAAAACCCAGCCCACAGGATTTCAGATATGCCAACCCTGATCAGCATGAGGTTGACAAATTTGCGCTCCCTGGTTTTTATTTTTGTGTTCTTCTTCTCCGTAAGGCGTTTTTGCATTTCCTGACATTCTTTTATCAAGCTCCATAAATTGCTTTCTTTCCATTTCTTTAATTGTTCTCCGATAAACCTTGAATGATCCTTTGGTTTTGATCTTGCAGACGGTTTTCGGAGCATAATTGGAATAAAAACATGCACTAAAGCAACAAAAGACAGATTTTGGCATTCGGTTTTTTGGAAAAATAAACCGAATAATCGACTAAGTTCTTCCAAGAAGACGTGTATTATTGAATAATTATTAATAAATAAATATTAAATATAATTTATTATATATGGGTACAGATATTCTACTTCCATGTTATTGTGATGTCGTATGCTGATAACAAAGTTCTTTTGATTTCAGCTTCTCCTTCCATAGGTCCCCATCGAAATGTAGATCTTGCGCGCTTGACATCTTGATCTTGTGGCTGTTTATCCAACTCATGTGATAACTTAGATGTAGTTGAGCTGGTAAAACACTGACTTCCATATTCATTCTGCACTTGGTGAAATGGCATGGGATTTGTGAATGCATTTCGTAATTTATCACGTGAACAAGAACCAAATCTAGACAAGTTTCTAGTAGAACTGATTTTGAAAGAATATTGATTGCCAGACCTTTGTCTTGAACTTCTACAAGATAAATGTTGCTGCTCTTTTATCTTTGATGGTACTAATGAATCTATCACCTGAGATGACGTTGAACATTCATCAGCGCATTCACGGACTTATACCGTATCACTTGGTCGACCAAATTCACGGTCACTTGGTTTCACCAAAATGTGACATGTTAACACCTCATATTCTCCTAATCACTAACTATCACGAGAGTGTAGAAAATATTCCGTAAAACTTGTGGAAAAAAGTTCATCACCGGGATTGACCACAGAACCTTGGCAATGAGAGTTGACATTCAAACCTCTCGGCTGTGTCAACATTCATGCTGTATGGGGCGCGCACAATGACTGGATCAACGAAATTTGAGACGCTTTGCGGGAGGCGTCTGGAGCTCTGTTGTTTCTCAACTAACAGCAGCGGCAGGCACACTTAGACAACGGCATGAAGTAAGGTAAAACGTGGCGCTATCAAGTGACCTTGAGAGGGTCAGGAACCACAGCAACGATGAAATTAGACAACGAAATCGAATACACTAATAGAAATAAGCAAAGGTCATTACCAAAATTGTTGATCAGATCTTCACAAGACGGAGAATGAAGTGGATAACCGGAACTACACTTGAAGTTTCGTGGGTCACAACACTTATCACAGATGCTCAAACTTAATTTGCAAAATCGCAGAATTGGCAGGCTCGTAGGAATAGAATAAGACTACGTGTTGCTCGAGATACACCTTCAAACCGAAGTTATAAGGACAAGTATAATTATGCGTCGGAACAATACGAATGTACGACTGTCCTAAAGCAGACTGAAACCAACAGCTGATCAATGTTATATTTTCGCATCAATATTCATGGAGTTAGGCATTGACATATTTAAACACAAAATAGTTAGCAACCACAAAATTGATGTAAATTGCTCTGCTCTTCCGATAAATGTGCTACTGATATGTCATCCCATGGATTTATTCTTCTGTATTATAATTACAAAGATCTTATATACATTTCTATTATACGTGTATCAAATTCATGCTAATTAACTCACGCTATGAATTACTTTATTGTCAGAAGTCCATCTGAACTAGGAAACTAATGTTTTAAGATTTTGTCTTTATTATCGGAATTTTTCAATTATTTAACCATCCAAATTGTTTGTGAGCGGGAGAAGTTATCCTGGTATGATAGTGGTCGATGAGTTCTTGTTATTGCCTGAAGGAGATATTTATATTATATTAAGTAGTCATTATAGAAAGCATTATCAGGCATTTTCTTAAAAATTCACGTGCTCATTAACAATGATGCCATGTTTATGTGCATGTAACTGCGCCTTGGCATATATGTGTTTATTCATGGCATTATCAGTGTAATGGATGCTAACAGACACCCGTCTGAAATTATATAATCATTATTCCCTGTATTTCTCTATCTTTAAACGTCTTTTTCAACATTACTAACAAAAATGTCGACAGTTCTCGGGCTACAATGTCATCTGACAATATTAATCTTGATATGTGAGTATCATAAACGCAAAAAATCCTATACAAAACAACAAGAAAGTCCGAAATTGTCAAAAATTAGGAAAATCTCCCCTTTTTATTGTGTGTAGAATGGAGTCAGGGTCACTTCTCGGACGAATCAAAAGCAGGCGACGGTGTATTCGTCCTTTTTGAGCCACAAAACCTATAAATGCATCAAAAAAGTTGCATAATGCGTCATCGCCCGAAACATAATAGGATTTTTCAACATAGCCAGACGTACGGGTATCGCACATACACAGATCAACTCGTCTTCGGACCTTCCATGCCACACGAAAATATATAAAATATTATCACTCAAGCTTCAAATTTGGATTTCAGGGAAAGCTCAGAAAGCCATCCAAAATCATCAACGCCCTTAATAAGTATGATGAGGACACTACCATTAGGCCTTCGTTGGTCGTCATAGGACCTCAATTGATGAAAATCGTTTTTTTTGGTTATTGTGTTCATAGAGCAGCCACGAAGGCACGAAATCAGCAGATTTTTACACGTACAAGTTCTCAAACGTCCCTTCTTTGCCAATGCAACACAAAAAACCGGAGTGGAAATTATGAAAATGGATCTTTTCCGGGTTTTTTGGACAGCGCAGTTTTTGGTGGGGCAGGGTTACGAGTTACGAATATATATATATATATATATATTACAACAGAGAGTGCCCAATCGTTTCATATCCTTTCAATGTACAGCAAAAATAATTGCATGTTCCGTACTAGTTTCGATGTATATTTACATCATCTTCAGCGGTTACAAAAGAGTCACAAAATTGCGTACAAGTCATTTTTATACAACATTGGATAAAATCAGCTTTTCTTCATTTACATTTGCAGTAAAAGTCGTCACCAAATCGAATACGTCACTTGTCACTTCATACGTCACTTGTCACATGTCAACCGGTGTCATAAACACTATACGTCACAATCTAAGTGATAGTGGAAACGATCCGTTCCGTTCATTCGCAAGGCAGTCAGCTTACAAATTACAAAATTTACAAAATTTGGCTTACAATACAGCTTACAAAATTTGTCAGGCAAGGCTGACAAAATTATTGAGATTTTCAAAGATAACGGTTTTCCTGATGATAAACTATTCAAAATAAAACAACAAATTGAGCAGCATTTTGAAATGCTTAATACCGATGTCAGATGAACATGTACGGTGTAATCAATTGATAATTATTCGCAACGTCTAGACAAAAACTTGAATGAGCAGCACTTGAAATTTGATTGGCACAAGTGATCAAACCAAAAGTGAAACGTTTTGTGGTTTATTCTATATAGCTTTATAATACAAATTTCGGTTGAAAGCCTTTTGTGAATTGATGCAGCCTATGATGTTCCAATCGATGAAATCAAATCTGCGTCACAAATGTTTTCATCTGCATCTGAAAGTTTCGTGTTGCTTTCCTTTTTCTGTTGTGAATTTAATTTTACTTTTCAGTGATTTTCCGAAAGCAATTGTACGGAACTATTGTATTAATTGCTCAATATACTCGAATGCAATTAATACAAAGTGTCTGCAGCTTAAGGCTGGAGCGTCATTCATCATTTTTCATTATTTTCATCACTAACAAAAACAGTCATTTACGTGATACATGAATAATTTAGTGACAACATTCCAGAATTTGACTATTTCTTCATAAATTGTTATCTCAACACGGATCATCAAATACTGCTATTGATCATAGAAGGAAATACAAGGGGATACTCTGATGTAAGAAGAAAATGAGATGTTAGGATGTCAATAAAAAAAAATATTAAATTTCACATAGGATGCTTTCATAATCAGATGAAAAAATGAGGACTAAAATAGTATATAATGTAGGTAAGGTTTATCATGTTTCCAACATACATTCATGAATGGAAATCTAAAACTGATCAATGAATGTATGTACAACTGGTCATCAATAAGAAAATGAAGTATTTCTAGATTCGATACAAAGATTTTTAGATGTTCAGTGGGCAAAAGTTTGTAAACACGTTCATACACAGTACATGAATGCAATCACAAGTCCCTTAAATCCCTTAAATCGTATAGAGTGGTTTGTAGTCGTGTATTGAGTACCTTAATAATCAATTAATTTCCGTGCCAAATCAAATCTAGCATTTTAACCATAGAAATGGATCTTCATCTCATGTTTTCGTCTTCCAGATGTCTACGAATAACTATGTAATTTTTCACTACTTCATAGTTTTGACATAGCTATTCAGTCCCTTCCATTCAATACTTCAATACTATTCTGTTGTCAATTGCGATATCAAACAAAACTGCTTAAAGAGATGGCGAATAAGTACTGTAATATCATAGCTGTCGCTACAAATCAACCATTGATTCCATACTTCCCTTATATACTTACTTTCATTTTAATGTTTATAGAAATGACGCTTCCAATTTTCATTTCTGTTCATTAACTTTTGTTTGTCTGTCATTTTCAGATAATTTTGTCGAGGAAATGTCTCAATTGATGGAAATCCTCTTTCTCTTCGCTACTGTGTGTGCAGGAACAAGTGCAGAGGGTAGATGTCGAAGAGTTAACGATTCAGTTGAATGTAATTCCCAAAATTTGACAACTGTACCAAATAATCGATGGGGAGAAGTGGTCGGGCTTCATCTTGATCACAATAAAATATCAAAATTAACAAACAACTCATTCACAACTTGGGAAAAGTCAGGCCTGAAGACGCTACATCTCAAATACAATGAAATTCGGACAATTAGTTCAGGAGCTTTCAAACCACTGAGAAGCCTGCGGCAATTGTATTTCTCTTCAAACCGTTTGACGATTGGCAAAGGATTAGATGCATCCGCTTTCATTCCAATTCCAGATCTGAGGTTCTTAGACCTCAGCCGTAATCCTCTTGGAGCAATTCCGAATCATTGGTTCAAGAATTTGAAGAACATTTGGCGCATTCACCTCAGCAGTACAGTTGGAGGTTTGAAATTGCACAAACATTCATTCTCTGGTTTCGTGAGCTTAATTGACCTTGATCTCGCGAACAACAGTCTGACGACACTTCCACAACAGATGGAATGGGAACTGAAATGGATCCGTTTGGATATCACAGGAAATCCATGGCACTGTGACTGTCGACTCCGATGGTTGTATGGTTTTCGGATGTCGGAAATTGATGCTCCAAAATGCTATTCTCCAACTCGACTTATGAACAAACGCTTTTTCGATCTAAAAGCGGAAGACTTTCAATGCACACCAGAAGTCAGCAATTCAATCATCACCGCACCACAAGTCGCAGCCAACAATTCAATCATCACTGCACCACAAGTCACAGCCAACAATTCAAACATCACTGCACCACAAGTCACAACCAACAATTCAAACATCACTGCACCACAAGTCACAGCCAACAATTCAATCATCACTGCACCACAAGTCACAGCCAACAATTCAATCATCACTCCACCACAAGTCACAGCCAACAATTCAATCATCACTGCACCACAAGTCACAGCCAACAATTCAATCATCACTGCACCACAAGTCACAGCCAACAATTCAATCATCACTGCACCACAAGTCACAACCAACAATTCAAACATCACCGCAATGGCTGGAGACAATGTCATTCTTGTCTGCGATGTCTTCTCTGATCCAATCGGTGCACTGTCTTGGTGGAAGGATGGAGTCAGAATCAAAAATGACTCCTCGTCTTCTCTTATCTCCCAGACAGCAGGAACCAGTTTCCAATACCAACTGATCATTTTGAATGCAAAGGACACTGATGCTGGAGAATGGCTCTGCAGTGCTGTCAATGATGGTGGAAAGGCTACCGCCAGCATATTCCTCCACATTGAAAGCTCTCCAATGCAAGTTATTCCTATCGTCATCGGAGTAGCAGCAGTGATGATTATTGTGTCTTTTGGTATTGGTGTAAGGATGTTTAAACGCCGCGCAGTACCCACTAGATCATTTCAATTAGCAGACATTGAAAATGGAAATACGGATTAACACGAAAGATTTTGGCGTATTTGAAACGTTGTGGCGTGTCTGAGATGTTCCACACTGTGTACAATTGACACAAACAGCGAAGATATTCGAATTAATAAATGTTTCATCCCAAATTCTAGTTCGTTGTGCTAGAATAGATCCCTAAACGTGCTAGATATATCTGTCGAATCACTGTATTCACCGTTGTGCCATCTTTCATTTGAAAACGTTATTGTCCTACATTGTTGGAAATTTACAGATGTGTGCCCAACTGCGATAACTGCACCTAGTTCTTCAGTTGTATGTGCCTAACGCTTTTTATTATGCGCAATGCCGCTTACTTGACATGTGCAGCGGAAAATATTTTAAGATATGGTTGATCTGATGATGGGCAATCTGATTGTAATCTGATTGGTCCGTATAACGAGATCACGTGATCTGATCCAATTCCTCATTGTAA
The DNA here is from genome assembly GCA_907163375.1 of Prostheceraeus crozeri. Taxonomy (NCBI): domain Eukaryota; kingdom Metazoa; phylum Platyhelminthes; order Polycladida; family Euryleptidae; genus Prostheceraeus; species Prostheceraeus crozeri. The sequence continues at coordinate 27,079 of CAJQUW010001559.1, forward strand.
GCAATTTACACATTTTCAAATATGTAATACAGACAGACGTTCTGGTAAAATATTCGCAAGATGAATAGAGTGCGTAGGTCATCTCTGAAATATGTGGTTCTTCATATTCATTTAAGTAGCATTCTTTCTTGCCATTTTACAATGCGCCTAAAATAATGTTTACGGGAACAATTTATGGATGATGAATGTAACACAGTTGTGGGAAGGGGAGCTTCAAGACCATTCCGATGTCTACCGCACATGCATTGATCAAAAGGATATTCCTTCTAAATGTAAAATTGACAAGAAAGAGCTGAATCATGGATGACTAGAATTTATGGATGTGACACACAGGTTCGGCCTGCTTGACACTGGGCAGAAGGAGCACTGAATATTGAAAATTCGAATTGTTATCTTATTATTCCTTAGTATCAAAGAATTACGAAATTTCCTATGAGAATTAGAAACACTCAACAGTTCCGCCGTTCCATTAGATGAAGGGAATTCTGCCAGAAAACTACAGATGAGCTGCATGCGTGTATTCTTTCTGTAAAGGTGACTTGAATAGAAATACTATTTGCATTGAGTATTGACATTAAAATGGCAGATAAAATGGTTGACTGTTAGTCTCATGAACTTTCGATTTTCATTAGTGTCACATCCATATCCTCCAGCCATCCATGAAATGAATATTCATGTAAATGCAATAATGACAGAACATCTTATTTCGTAAATAGAACGCAGCCTGATAACGGAGATGAGAATGTTTCAACCATAGAAATCCGACTTTTCTCTTTGTTTAAGTTAGTGAGAGTAGAATGGACAATATCGGCTTGTTGATGGTCATTTCAGCTGCTCCGCTATGTGCCGATCTAGGTCAATGTTGTAGATCTTGAGAAGAATCAAAGTACTGAAGCATGCAACAGCTGTAGATTCATGCCGCTATCAATTGCAAGTTATTTTATCAAAATGATTTTATGTGTGAAGAGAAATGATAATAACCTTGAAGATTTAAAAAATGCACTGATGAGCTGCCGTTACCTTCCCATTGTCAACCACTGGCAGCCGCCATCGTTTAGGTGCCGTTGTCATGACAACGCCTGTCTATGTCGTGCTATTGCTTTCAATGTCCATTATTGCTATAGAGTGTCGGATTTCTATAAATATGAAATTATAATGGAAATTTGAATTTGCAGTTAAGTTGCAGTCATAGAAATCCCAAGCTCTATATTGATGAAGGACTAGAACGGTTGTCATGACAACGATGCCTGTTTCTAGTGGCTAACAATAAGAAGGTAGCGGCAGGTTTGCGGTGTGCTTTGTAAAGAAACACGGTCATCATCATTTCTTGAAATGCAAAAGTATTTTGATGAAATAACCTACAATCAATTGCCTTGCGGCAACAATCTACAACTGCTGCAAGTTGCAATAATTTCATTCTTCCTAACATCTAACAACTTTGACCGAGTAGTGCAGACAATCTTTAACTCGCCACAAGGTGCAATTGTTTCAAGAGAGAGTTTATGTTCTTTGGAAAAAATACTTCATCAACAAATCGAAAACAGAAGCACATTCATTATTGTTTTAGGAAACTTTTGAATAAACAAGTTATAGGCAAATAATCGTTTGAAAGAATATGTCGGGTTAGTTCCAAGGTTTACCGAAAATGTATAAACAATTGTTTTGATGTACAATGTTAACATGTGCCGATTGTCCATCTTGTCTATCTCAGGATAAGCTTATCATGCAATGTCTAAGTTCTTTGCTGAGATATGAAACCTGTTGAACAGTTGCTTGATATATTTTGTATCAAAAATTCTGAGTCATTCGTATCACAGACCGGTGACTTGACTCTCCGATATGTTGACGATACCTGTGTTGTCGTGCGACGCATGGAGACCTAGAGAGCATTCACCTACACTGCAAACTCTAGGGCACGACATTTCACTTGAATTAGGCACGAAGTTCATAGTGCCCAGTTCGTACCCATTGGATAAACAAATATTTGGTTTGGTGCCTATTAGTGCCTAGTGGCGCCTACTGCTGCCTCGAAGCACTAGAACGCGACTAACTGGCACGAAATTTCGGCTTCGTGCCTACGTTGGTGCCCTACAGTTTACAGTGTAGTAGTGTAGGGAAAATACATATACAGGCACGCGGGTACAGGGCTAGGGAGGGCTGTGTCCCCCCTAAAAATCTCACCTATTCCCATCAGCTGCGAAACCTTCAGCCAGAAGAGTCTCATTCATCCATCGGTGGGCTAAATCAAACATTTCCAAAACATTTCAGAATAATTATTTCCTAATTGCCATCCACATGTCTTCTGTCACCTGACTCTTCCCAGTGAAAAATCCGAAGTCGGGTAGACTTTGGCACCGAATTCCTGCCAACTTAGGTAGTGGGAAAGAGAGCGGAATTCCAGCCAAAGTTGGCATGCCGACATCCCAGCCAAAAAAATTTTTGGCTACTATACTACTTAATTCTGCTTAATCAAGTAGTCTGTTGACTGGAATTTATTATATCCGGATATAAAAACACTTTTATCAGGACTTCAGCATTTTATTTTCCAAATAATTACGTAAAAAGTAACCCTGCTATTCAGCGTCCGACAAATCAGGCAAGAGGCGGCTCTTCTTCCTTGCAGTGGAGCCCCCCTCTCTGTCCTTAGAGCCGCACAGGAAGCGACAGATTCTGTGTCCAACATCATGGCGGGTAAATTTCCCGGGCCACATCGAATTACACGATCCTGAAAAAGGAAAGAACATGCTGAAATATAACATATTCGACAGAAGCGTCAACGGGTACCTAATTGACATAAAATTTGATAAATGCAAAAAAAGACATAAATGTTTACAAAGTTTATATTTAAAAAAGTGTTTTAACACTAGATTTTTTGCACGACAAGTAATTACATGTGTTATGCAAATTATAAATCAATTGCTATCTTTGAAATAATCGTAGCAGATAATTGATAAAGAATGCCATAGCCGTGTAAAAGCAATTATCATCATAGATACGGTATTATGACAAATACAAAAACAGCAATAAGTTAAACAAATTGACAAATATAATAAGTTAATTAAATATGCAAATGAGCTAATTAGGTCTGCATAATCACAGTTAGTTATCATACTACACCAGTTTCAAATATTAGATCACATTTCTTATTTCATCAAGGCAAGATGTTAAAAGTATTTTCATTCAGTATATCGGTATAATTTATTGTTTGTGACACAACTAGAGCTCATGAGATTGAGTCACCCACAACACGAATAGTATGATAATTATTGATACCGGAACATGCCTGCGTTGAAATATGCTGATGTCGACATTTAGTAACCTAAAAATGATTTCACCAATGTCCAGAATTCTGGCTATGTAAAGACTATCAAGTTATTACCATTGTCTACAGCTTTTGCCACGACATCAACATATCTTACATAAAAAAATACTTCTCAAAAATTTTTAATTCACCATTGAACTTGAATTACGAGCTTATCTATGGTATGTGACATTGGCGAAAAAATCTTCACATGTTTCGACATATTTAAATCGCTTCAGTCCACAAAATGTCAAGCATCGCCTGATTATTTGATAGAAATGTGTGTGTTATAAACTTACGGAACAGGAGCTCCTCCAATTCCTTAGGGAACTGCAGCTTTCCTCTTACACCACTGCGATTCAATCGCAGCTGCAGGTCATGGACGAATAATTTTTTAAGTACAGAATGAATGTGATCCTTGGGCGATGCTCCTCCCTTGTTCTCCAACCATTCCAACTGAAAGTAGGACCTGCCATCAATTTTATCACGCAAACAATATCATGCACATGATTTTCTGAGAGCAAACTTTGTTTTGCAAATTCATCTTTTAGGAAAGTGCAATTTTGCCTTCTAAAAAATTCTCAAATTGGAAGTCAAAGTTGCATACAAAGTTTAAAAATCGGTAATGCTACATTGGTTGAATTTGCAAGTTCTGACTGTGTTAAGAAGCTATGCTTATCACTCCATTTTTCCTGCATAGTGTAGATAATTGCAAAATACATATGTAATCTAGTTGATTTACACTTGCTATTTCATTCATGGATCAATACATGATCGATTGTTGATTCATCACTCATCGGTGCGCTTTCTCGCGAAGTTCTATCTTTTGTATTTTGCGCATGCTTGTTCGAACACGTAAATATATACACTGGTATAGCTGAGATAAATTCACAACATTTAAAAAGTAACAAAATGTGGTTAATTACAAACTTTTTGTGTCAGTCGGTGAAATTCATATTGAATTATTTCATTCTGCACTTGAAGTGGAGGCATGAAATTTGCATTGTATGATGAATCATGTGACCACTGAGCCACATGAGAATTATTTAACAATTTTGGACACACACACACATCACTCACCATGCATTCAGGGATCGGTTTTGAGAGATCCTCTGGCTCTTTAAAGAAAGGGATGGCAAAATCCGGTACCGGCAGTCGATTTCTATTGACGGGAAGTTTCGCACCGCCCTTCTCTAAGCGATCCAATCGTGCATTTATTTTACCCATCTCATTAATTTGCACAGCTTGGTAGTACAATATTGCTGAAAAATAAGAATCTTTTAAGCAATGTCATTTTCAGGCATGTTTGTCCTAGCTTCGTCAATTATAGAAAAACATTGCTTAGGTCCCATTGACTATTCTCGTATAGTAAGTAGGCATATGTTTATTCCTGATAGGCTATCCTTCTAGGTTGAATGAGAGCACTCGATACATTGTATACATACGAATTCCACGATAAATTTGACTAGCATTATGATTGAATACTGCTCTGGTGACTGATGCCCATTTGATTTTATGAAGGGCAATAAGCCTTTTGAATTATCTGCAAAAAATGTGTGAAACTAATAATATATTATAGAGGTTTCTTAAATAAATTACACAAGTAATCCTCGGACGAAACCCGTCGTTGCCTTAAAGCTATTTTTTTCAATAAAGGTCGCAATCCGAAGGGAGCGTTTCCAAACTGCCGTCCCCTTAATGCCTCACTGACAAGAAAAAGCTTGCGACAAAAAGGATTAAGTTATAGTTTAATCGTATTTGCATTCATCGTCGATTTCAAATGCAACATAAATTCCCTCAATTACCCATCAAACAATAAATTGTAGGAATGCAAAGAATAAATTATGCATGCACGGTTTAGAACATGTTCTGAAAAATTGAAATGAACTAACCTTCGATTGAAATAGGTTCAATTCGCTTTTCCTTAAGGCGATCAATCATGGAGTCAAATGTGGCATCAGCTGATGAAATTCGCCTGGCATTGAACGGGAAGCGTGCTGGTGACGATTGGATGACGGAGGCTAAAGAAGAATCAAGGAGAGGCGTAGGTGAGGAGGCCGCTACAGGAGGGGGAGGAGGTGGAGGCGGAGAATCAAATCTTGCTCTCTTTAACTCTCGGGGAGAGTTGGTCTGCATCACAAAGTCATCCATGTGATCGTTGATCTGTGGAGCATTATCGATGGGCTCCAATGGCGGCCTTTTTCTTAGAGGCACGTTTCGTGGTACATGTCGAGCAAACTCGTTTAAGTCATTGTAGCTCTGAGGAAGCACTGGGTATTCCACTTCAGAATCCGTTGTCATTGCCTGCAATGGAGAAGTTTTATAAGAAGATAGGAGACTAATTTTCTCTGAGTTACAAGTATATTTGACTGACACGCTTTGAAAGACATTACATGAGAATAATTTCCTTTTCATTATCAAAATTTGCGCATAAATGAAATCGAAACAAAAGCTTTTTTGGGATGAGAAAATGAACTTTAATCCATTGAAGATGACAGATATACTTTAGGGAATTAACCCGATAAATTGGTCTTACCCCCATGGTCTTCGTTCGAAGTCTTCCGCCTATGCATTTAGTGTTGAAGAGACCACCCAACCTTGAGTGTGCATAACGCTTTTCTTCAATTATGCTAGTGAGCTTCTTCAGCATCGCATTGCAGTCTTCTTTGTCGTCTTCAATCACCTGTCAGAATTAAGAACGTCTTTACAAAAGCTAGTATATTCAAAACTAACATGATATCCTACGTATCTGTATGTACAACGTAGATCATACCTGCAGGACGTAGGCTTGATATATTTCCCTTTGATAATCAGCTCGAACTGATATGTCCTCTGACCCCGGAGTTTCCCTCCACTTCATGATGTCCCAAGCTTCGTAGACTCCGAGAAATACATCGGCCTCCGGCAGCAACGCCACACTTCGATCCGCCGGGAAGTAGCACAGAATCTGCATTTCTTTGCTGAGGGCTGCAATGAAAAACTGATATGCCAAAAATAGTGCTAAGAAAGAAAAGCACATGAAAATTTTCTCACTACTGTATACCGAAAAACACATACTGCGATATGGCACCTTCAATTGAAACGATCGATCGTGGAATTCAATATTTACAATATTTACTATTTACTGCGAGGATAAATAGGGTCACACTTCAATTGTGTACTCTATATGATTGCATGCATCTCTACAGCTTTAATGTCTGCACTAAGAGTTTAGCATACAGATGCGATAACAGGGAAAATAGTAAGTAAATTAACAAAAATCAATGTAGGCTTGCTCCAACTTCATGCAATAGCTTATTTCATTGCATCTCAACAGCCTTTCATTTGATTCTTTTGAGATGGGCCTATGAAACGTATTATCCGACGCTACTTCAATTCAAGGCAAAGGGATTTTGCTGTATGGATAAAAGGCATTTGAACAATTTCATGTCGCTTCACAGGGTTTCTAAATCCCCACCTGCAACAAATTATGATTAGCACGAGCAAATAAGCTAATAAGTTAACTCATTTGAATGTAAGCTTAGTTCGATAATTTGAATTCGATTTCACAGGAAATGAAAATAATAATAAACACGACAAGAGTCGAAAAGATATCTTCACTTCTTTATAATAGCTTAAAATTCAAACCTAGGTAGTTCGAACAGGAGTGAGTAGGTCTACGTTTCACAGAAAACTTTTGCATGATGAACGTGCGATAAGGGCATATTTGCCTTTACGTTTATGTGCAATGAAAAAGAGGATTATCAGATCGAGAAATTTACAAGGTACTTTTAAAAGTTAGACTTGTGTCTCGAACCCGGTTGCCGCACATTTGGCGTCACTGTCACTCGCACGATTTCAAGGTCTCGTCGAAAATTCGTCTTTCCTTTTTTGATACAGAAAGAATTACAATGATTATTAAAATGTTTTCTTTACTTAATCTTCTATTTTTAATTTCATAATTTATGGTTGAATATAATTTCTTTATTATGAAATACACACATTTTATTATGTGGTGAAAAATAAGTCAACGATTTGGGTACAACTGATGATGCACGATAATAAAAGAAAAATAATTGAATATGTCCATTACAACAAGTGACAAAAATGTGCACATGTACATGATTGCAATATAAAATGACGTTCCATATTTTGCATAATGTATTTGAAGCGCTAACATTGACAATAGAACTTTGGCTATGAGCCAAGCTACAAGTTTATCGCTACAAAAGCTATGAGCTACAAAAAAAACGAAATCGGCATTTTTTGATGATGTTGACAAAGACACGACGGTGGATCAGAAACTGAAATATTTTTCATAGCTGGTATGAGTGATCTAGAATCATCTCAGAAATAAGGCTTATCAATAAGTATTACAATTATGAAGCATATTCCTTACATGCGAAAGGAATAACAAAATATGTGTCATTAAAAGGAATGCAAACACATTTATTCTTTGCTGTCACATTTGTTACAGTATTTTTTGTCAGTTTTGTAATATCCAATCCCCAACACAAGTGATGCATATGGCTCATCATACAAATTTTTGATGAATTTGAGCTTGCGCCCAGATACAACATGGCGAGAAGAACCAGATACCGAGTCAATTATAACAGGAGAAGTATCACATATGCAACAATTATTTGGAGATTCAGTAGAATAATGAACATTTCTTTCGGTAAGACTCATGAGATCACGTATTTTCAACATATTGCTCCTTAAGTGTTCAAAGACATGAGGTGTGCATGACGTGCGCCTTTTAAGAACACCCAAGTAATTTTCAAAAAAAATGTTGACCAATTTCCTATCGGTCCGTATTTGGTAACAAAAGTGGGCAGATGTAGCAGAACATGAAAATTATGTACTAGGACCTTTTGAGTGTAGAGCTCAGACAACAAACATTTCAACAAACTTCTCTATAAGAAATTTAGCACAAGGCCACAACTGTCTGTGAGTTTCAGATGAGAAGACATACACTGAGAAATGTAGCATTATGAAATGCGTGTAGTATCTCTTTGGCAAAAATTTCTGTAGAACAAGAGGACCAAAATACAAAACAAAATTTCTGAATTCAGATGCCTTGTAGTGTGGCAATTCACTAATTTTTCTAATTTTGCGATTAAATTCATTAGGGAAAAAATGAACAATGTATGTGATCATATTGTTGATTTCATTTATATGGGAATGCGAGAGTCTACATGGCAACTTGAAGTCTTTCACTCGAGTGAAATAAAAAGAACACAGTCTCCGGACGATGCCTAGACAAATTAAATGTTGATATTCAGGGGGAAAGAAGAATACAAACCTATACCGGGAATGTCACATAAAGGGGACACTGATTGTTGGTTATTTTCACAAAAAAATTTGTAGGATGCATCGTCTCTTGGGGTTCCTGGTTTTACAGGAAACGTCACTCTACCGTCTACATATTCACCACTCACACGACAGTAGCAACAACCTAAAATTCCGGAGTGATAGGCTACACATTGTAAGAAAGACCTAGCTGGACTATCGCATAAAAAGCAAACTGATTTAATACATACAGAAACGCCGTTGAAGGCAAAACCATTTGCAATGAAGTCACGCAATTCAGTCACAAAACAATCGAGAAACTGAGACAATTCAGGTTTCTTATCACCACAAAACAGCGCCACCGGTAATGGATAATTCAAATTGAGATGACTTATTTTCATCAATGTTGGCCAGGCTGAAAGATTTGAACTTTTGAATATTGGTAGGCCGTCAATATTGAAGTGCAGTGTCAGTTGAACGTTGCTGCCGCACAGGAAACCCTTATCGATACAATACTTAATATTGTCTAAAATAGAAAAATATACGAACTTGCCATTATTGATGAGGGTAGTTGACAAGAGGTATAATCAAGAGGTTGTCAGTGTCTCAATCGTCGCGACAACTCGCTCAATCTCATCATCATCATCATCGTCGCTCAACCTCTCAACACGCCTCTTCTTCATTGCAACACTCTCCATAGCCTAATTGTGAGGTGAGGAAGGATGAAGCATCCTTCCTTCACCACCTTCCATCAATCCATTATTTTTGCTTTATTGCGGGACGCTTCCAGTTACTATTTCCAAGGATACTACTCTCATCTTTATCGAACCACTGCTACAAAAGGACGGAATATCAAATGAATCAATTGCTACAGTTTTTCATCACCCAAGCATTGGCTAGATTCGGTAAAATTCGACAACACGCGACTTTTAAGCGGTGAACTAGAACAACTGAAACTATCATTGAATAAATACGAAAGCGCTTTCTCCAGGTGAATATGATTTATGACACCTTACGGCACATCACCACAGGATTGATATAGGAAACCATCCGCCAAAACACGTGTACAACCCCTCACGTCCAGAAACAAGAGCTTCATACAATATACAAAATATGCTTGACTACAAGATTATTCGCCCAGCTGATTCAACCTTTACTTCACCCGTGGTATTGGTCTCAAAACGCGACGGATCAAGCGTTTCTGCATTGATAACAGAAAATTGAATAAGATCACCTATCCACAGTGCCAACCACTTCCGCAATCAGAATGTCACAGACTGTCTACACAAGGCCAAATATTTTTCTACATTGGATCTCGCTTCTGCATTCTGGCAGCTAGACGTAGCAGAAGAGAGTAACCGCATTTAGAACACATCTTGATATGCCCTTTGGTTTGGGTAACAGTCCGGCATCGGGTTCTCCAATTATTCCTGATCGGCCTGACAGTGCCGTTCCTCCACCCTCATACCGCTCCTGTTCACCTCCTCCTCCATATATAATTCCCCCGACTTGCGACGCCAGCGTAAACACTCATCCTATAGATAATACTCATGAGCTCATGCATCGACGTATTGTAAATCAACAGGTTCGGCACTATTGGCTTCAGAACAAGGAATAGCTGTTGATTTTTCTACAATTGAAAGGGCCCGACTGCATTTCATATCAAATTATAAATTCCAACTAAAATAGAGAAGGGTGAATGTTAAGGTTGAGGCTGATACTGCAATCACACAAACCACCTTGGGGTCTTTGACTTGGGAAGAATTAGCGAAGGTGAAGAAAGAACTGTCAGTTCTAGAAGATTATCAACCAAAAACTAAAATAGGAATGAGAAATGGACAGACGATACTATCAACCAAAGACATTTGAGCAACATTACTCATCTAAGCCGGTGCCGTCACATCAGATTTTAGCCGCAAAACTACAAGCTCTTGACTTGACTTACAAATTAAATCTTGACTTCATAATTCTAAATTTTCTGACTATTTGAATCCACAAACAAATGTAACATATCAACAGTCAACAGGAATAGTCTGTAGTGAAATATCACTCATCCCAGTTTGATGACGCAACAAATGCACTAATTACTATCCAAATGGTACCAAGACAATCAAGATACGAAGAACTTCAATCTTGCATTTTAATTTCTCTCAATTTCCCAAAGCTCGGGATACTACGTTTAAACAATTAGTAGTTGAAAACTGGTCGGAGATACAATAGAAAAGTCATTGGTCAGAATTTATGAGAACTGTATCAGTACACAATGAAATACTTGATAATAAAATGGGAGTGTCAAATACTAATCCCACATATTCGGAGAACAAAGAATTAGTTAGTCAGATAATAAAAAAATCAACATTCGCATTCTCAATCAGACTAAATTCGACTGGAAACAGGTATGGATTTTTGATGTGTGTATCTATGTCTCGTATTCGATATCATGGAAAATTATTACACGATGTTTACCACTAAAAAAGTTATACTACATAATACGGACTAAAGCGATTAAAAATTGGAGATTCAAAAGTGGCGTGAGAAAAGACAAGTCGCCAACATTGCTCATAATGCCACTGCGAATAATGAGACTGAAGATCATCTCTTGATACATAACGTGAAGCGATAAAGGAAAAGTGACAATAGATTTCAAATTACGCCCCATAATAACCCAGTTGTAGCGGTAGTAAATATCATTATTCGAACTACAATACCAGTACACATCAACCATGTAGAAGTGGATGCGCTCGTAGACAGGCAGCAGTCATGTGCCTCTAACTTCACTTGATAATCGCTAGGCGTAGGAAAATCAGTTGAAAATACACTATGTAAACAAAAATGTAGTAGTGATGACTGGTCGTTCAAAACTCAAGAAGAACTTATGTCTGAAATAAACCTAGCAAAACGTAAAGATAGAGTTAGATATATGAAAGATAAAGAATCTCAAATATTACTAAAATTAGAACATTATAATAAATTAAGAGATGAGTTATAACGAAAAATATAACGCAATTGCTTTAATAATTGTCATATCATCGGGCGTATTAGCAATTCCATTGAAACATTTACAGTGCCTGACAGCAAGTTTGCAAGTTTATAAATTTAGATCTTAGTGTTACAGTATCCTCATAATGCGATATATGTATTACACACTAACACTGGTGAGTAACTGGAGCATGGATATTGCTATAAAAACAATTACATAGATATCTTACCATTAGTATTATGTATGATGTCCTTCCGGCCTTCACACACCTCGGCATGGAGGTTGTCAAAGACTGACATACCGCCACCAGTTCTTCATCACGATGTCAGATTCTGAGAAAATGTGATATGATCACACTTTTGTTGCGAGGTTTATCCTTGCTTATTCTCTTCTTAACCACGGCCCAGATGTTTTCAATAGGATTGATATCGGGGCTGCATGGGGGCCAATCCATGACATTGATGCCCAAACGTAGGAACTCCTCCTTGGATTTCCGACTGACATGACAGGGGGCATTATCCTGCTGAAATACCCCTGTACCATCAGGATACCAGTCCTTCATTTGCTGTACAAGTCGTCCTTTGATTATCTTATTGATGTTAATGTCCGAATCCATCAAACCTTCGACCACGTGACTTCGCCCCGGAGCTTTCACTGAGAAGCAGGCCCAAATCATAACCTTTGTAGGGTGTTTCACAGTTAGTTGGAAGTGTTCGTTGTTCAAAGGGTAACCTTCCACACACCTCACGAATTGGGGACAACTGTCTCTGAGTTCTATCACGGTCTCGTCGCTGAAGATGACATTATTCCACTGGTTCTCATCCCAGTGACTGTGGTCAAGGGCCCATTGGTTCCGTCGGGACACGTGCGAATTGCTAAGATATGGCTTCTTCTTTGGCTTAACAGCTGCACATCCTGCTTCACTCAAGCCCCTCTGAATAGTCCGCAAGCACATTTGGTCGCCTCTGCTTCCCATTTCTTTCTGTACTTCAGCTGCAGTCATTCTTGGGTTGTTGCCACTGATCCTTCGAAGCTTCCGCAGATCGCGTTCGTCGAGCTTCTTGTTTGATCCACCGCAATTTCCGTACCTCAAATCAACATCTCCGGTTTCCTGGTATTGTTTTATTATTCTTCCAACATTTGATTCATGAAGGCCAACAATTTCAGCAATTTCGCGCTTTGTCTTGTTGGTATTCTTGACCAAAGTAATAATCTCAATTCTCTTCTTCTCTTTGTCACTTATCGTCGCCATTCTCAGTTCAGACACCCAAGTGAATGATATCACGCTGAAGTTATTAGTAAGATATCTATATGTTTAAATTTGAATTCTTTCAGCAAATTGCAATCAATAGCAATGTTACATTTGTACACTCAGATATCTTTTGACTTGTTCTTCAGATAAGTGAAGTTTGTCAGCATTTATGTCAGGGTTGTTTGATTTAAATCATTTGATTTAAATCACGATTTAAATCAATCATAAAAATCGCGATTTAAATCACTTGTTGATTTTTATTGCATTTGTATTAAAACAAACAAACAAACTACGCCAACAGAATGAAACCAATTGCACATGCATTGGATAAATTGAAAAGTAGCCAATGTAAGATCAGCGATGCCGTTCAGATCCAGAAAGACCTACGTGAAGTTCTCAGTCAGAGTCAACCGAACAATATCATGGAGAAATTCGACGGTCGAATGGCTGAGACGCTCACTCAATACCACTACCTAGCAAATATCATCGATCCACGATATCTTTAATAATGTCTGGTAATAAATAATTATCAGACACAGATGACCGCACTGCGATGAAGCTACTGGCGGATCAATATACACCAGTTTGTACGGCCTCAATAGTCGATCTTCGGGCGAGAGCGAAGCCATTCGAGGAAAACTTGTCTCTCATTGATTTTGCTGTACAATTACTTTCTGCTGTGAGTTCCAGTGCAGATATTGAACGGATCTCCTCGATATTTGGATTAGTTTTTGGCAAACTTCGTAACAGAGTTGGTACCGAAAAAGCCGCAAAATTAGTTTTTATCTACAAAATTTTCAACTCATAACTGTCCAAAGTAGAAACAGTTTATTGTGTTATTCTCATTTTATTTTGTTGTTATATTGAGTTAAATGACGAAGTCAATTCGATTCTCTGATATGCACAGTTTTTATCATTTGTCACCAGTCATTAGGCCGTTTTAGGCCTACATACATTATGCATTATATACACATGATCCAAAACAAATTTCGTAACTCCATACTTGCTCGCTTCGATTTACTAATACCTTTATATCTTGTACGTTGAAATTATCAATGATGATCAGATATAGCGATATGTATATACGCTATATATTCAAATAAATTTCGGTTGATATAAAATAATTTGGACTGGATCGATGTTTTGATTTAAATTAAAAAAATCAGATTTTTTTGACTTTTTTTAAAAATCATTATTTTTATCAACCCTGATTTATGTATTCGGAGGTATTGATTGATAGACCACCTAATGAGACATGGGGCATACACGAAACCGATAGTTACAGTATTTTTTAGTATTACCGGGTCTCCATAAACCAGTCAGTTTTGTATACAATGGTGCTAACCAGGCTAACCATCGGTATCAGTTCAATTCAGTTGTAGGCTTTCCCAGTCTCTTTTCATGAGGAAAGATTTATCCAAGCGGATTGTTGACAAGCTTCTGTGGCTTCATCATTAAACTTGACTTGACAATTTAAGTTCTTCGTCTTGATTTTATGGAAAACAAAGTAAACTTCATCGTGAATTCCTTAAGTTGGTCTACTGAGTAATTCTAGACCTACATGTATATTTTTACTATGGTGCCCGTATGAAAGTTGTTTATGACAACTTATTGTTAGCAGATGGAAAGTCAATGTAAATGTATCCTTGTTCTACTTTCAGATTTTCTTGTCCCACGTGCTTAGTTGAAGGCGGACACCATCCGGATTTTAGGAAAGTTATATTCTCGCCGGACGAAGAAAATACCCTGCGAACTTCCCGCATGTACCGTGAACATTTGAATACTGCTTCGAATACAGGAATACCCGTATGTGGTATCAAGGGTCCGACAACATTGAGTGCCTTACTGCGAATCCCTGAAGCCATTCCTTTCGACCCTATGCACCTCCTCTATCTAGGAGTGAACAAATCATTCCTAAATGTGATTCTCAAGTACAAACTTGTTGACATCAACACTTTGTCCTCCATCATTGAACATTTCAAAGTTCCTCACTACTTCCGACGCAAGCCTCGAAACTTCATAAGTGAGTTCAGCCTTTGGAAGGCTCAAGAACACCGACATTTCCTCATATACTTCGCTCCCTTCGTGTTTTTCTACATGTCACTATGTTCTTCGAATAGTTACACGCAAGAATTGTTTTCGTTGTATTATCTACTCTCTACCGCAGTGTATCGCATGTATGCTGAAAATATTACAGAATCAGACATCAGTGCATCTGAGTTTCTTATTCGCGAATTTCAATTGGGACTGGTTCGAATTTTCGGAAAATCAGTCAAAACGATCACATTGCATGCGCTTCAACATCTACCAGCCCAAGTTATCAAATTTGGACCTTTACACTGTGTATCGGCTACGCCGTTCGAAAATTTAAATCGTCAACTTAAACAAAGTCTCACTGGTACTCGTGGATCTGCCGCTACAATGGTGTACCGTTACCTGAATTTCCAGTCTCACATGGAAAAAAATATTGTACTTCCCTTCCAACTGTTTTGGGAAAATCCATCCCTTATAAAAGGTTTCGTAATGGGAATTCAGTTTTCCACACATTCCAACTATGGTAAATCGCTTAAATGTGCATCGTACTTCGCCTACCTGTCCTTGCTGAACGTCTTCGTAAAAGTTAAGGAAATAAATGTGTCAAACAATATCATCTCTGTTGTCTGTCGCTCATATAAGCGTGAAACTCTGAGACCATCGGCCAGCATGCCTGGGCTAGTTTCAAATATTTTGATGCAAAATTCTCCGTTTTATTGTCTCACTAATGATGAGATTCGCGGACACTTTTTGTGGTGTCAATATCCTAAATTCGTTTGAGCATGATTGATACTCTGTTTCCTTCGCACGAAATCTGCCGAAGATGAGAGCCAAAGTAAAAAGACTTAATGTTATTTTGATTTTATCGAGGATCTCAAAAATGACATCTTTTGGTATTATTTGAGCAGTTCTCGCTATACATTCACTATTTTTCGACACTGCAGCCTGCTGGTGGAATGAATGTCAACACTTTTATACCACAATTGTCTAAGTCATTGAAGTGTTCTTGAAGCATGTACTCGTACAATACATTGTACAATTGTACATTCAATGATGTATATATCTGCTATGTTGTAATTGAATAATAGTGTACTCTTTTTGAGTATTTCGTTTTTGATAATTTGCGACTTGTAAATTTGGGATGACAAATTCTATATTTACTTTTTGTGACTTACATGTAAATGTCAAAAATCGGAGTGTTTTACTGTTAGTATACTTGTTATTTAGTTATAAGACTGTACTTCTAATTAGGCCAAAATATTCCGATAATCATTAGTGGGTTAAGGATTTCGGTTGATCATAACTTACTAGACAATTTCAATAATAGATAATAGCTTACGAATAATGTGTGATTACATTGCAAAACTTGCTGGGCTGACAAGTAAATATTGATAAACTTAATTAAAAGACTAAGTAAGTAGTACTCAACTTATCAGGACACCAGGTAATCCTACTAAACTGACAAGTAAATAGGGATAAACTTATTAGAAAGACCACGAAAATTGTACTAGACTTATCAGGATGCCAGGTAATCCAGCTAAACTTCGCAAGAAACTTGGCAAGTTTTTACAAAGTCCTAGTAAGAAAACTTACTAGGTTAGTCAAGTTTTTATTTCTCGGGTTGCACTTTGAAACGACTCGAAAAGATGCATCAAGCGATGAAAAATATGTTTCAAGTCAATTACCCTTTGTATTTTGCAACAATATCAGCGGCCTTATCAAGGAATGGTGCTCCCTTAACTTTTCAAGTGACGATCCACCCTGTGGGAACGTATCCTGCAGAAAGCCGGCTAATATCTGGTGAGGTGGATATTGATAGCGAAATTAAACTTTCAACCGCGATAAACCGGCTATTGTTATGCTACATTTATCTAAACGGTTAAACCGCTAAACAATTGCT
>CAJQUW010001561.1:0-10638 GCA_907163375.1 Prostheceraeus crozeri
TTTACACTTATCAAATGAGAGTCATCAACTTCTTCATATATTGGGAATCACTTTGGCGTGCGAATCACCAAAATCCAAGCACTGACGGCTGAGAACGAAGTCAAAATGTAGATTGGTGACATGGACTGACTTCTGTCATTGTCGATTGCACGCGCATGGAAGGCCCTATTGTTTGACCCATGCGAAGGCTATTGACTTAAACACTTTCGAATTTCAAATGTATTATTTGTGATAGAATCGGTTCTACTGAACGAAATTTAGCAATTCGGAATGCGTTTCAATCGGCACATCATGCTGAACTCAGAAATGTTCTCATTTCGACACTATGTTAAAGATCATTGGTAGATCAAAAACCAAAATCGCGCGATTTACTCGCGGCAAAATAAAAACGCGCGACATGTGTGAAAAGCCCATGTGCTGCAATGTTAAACAAACACCAGCGCGACGTCCCGCTGCAAAAAGTCGCATGTGTGAACCAGCCCTTACATAATGATTCTAGTTCTATGGCTTTTCAAATGTTTCATCATAGAAGTCTCAAGGTGAGCGCTATCTTAGCGTCATCATAGCGTTGTTCATCGAAATATTTGGCAAGTGTTTCAGAATAACTGCATACGGTACTTAACCATTGTAAATACAGGTTTTCCTACACGACAACGGCAACTACCGAATCAAGAGCGGCACTTTGATTTCTAAAACGTTAAAAGATAGAATATTACGTCATTTCACAATTGAGAGCGACAACAATAAATAAACTGCAGCAAATAGTTCAATTGTGTCTCTATCAGATTAGGAGCGCGTATTTCACGTTGAAGAATAAATGGTATCTATTCGGTTTGATCCAAAGCCCTTATTAGATGTCTTACATCTGCTAAATTAATTTATCAATATGGAGCGCCACGCGGAATTACCTTCTGATGGTAACGCCAGAATCATCATGGCTCACGAAAAGCAGGAGAGGATTATATTGAAGCCGCTCTCGAGTTCTCGGTGTTATGTAAAAACGGGGTAGGGGTACTGCGGTATTCAATAGTACATCGTTATATACTAGAAGGAGTCATTGAGCGTCCCAGGAGGAGGGAAGACGACACAAGATGGACGAAGAATTTATGGCAATACTGTGCTAGAAATTGTTGAATCCCAACCGGGAATTAATCACGTTAGCCCAAATCAAAGCTTGATCTACAAGCGCGGATGCCGGACTCAAGCCCATATCTGTTCTCAATTCAAAACTATCAGCACATTCTGTCTGTAGAAATCGTCTTATCTTCTTAAAGGGAAAAATGGAGTACTGTTCATATTCAACCGGCAATAGCCATTGGACGTCAAAGTGGAATAAGGGGCCCCCGAGTCCGGAGTATGCGAACTGGTATCTGCACACGATCAACGTTAAACCCATCCGCCAACATTTATTTTTGTGGAACGGAATCCGGCTTTAATTTTATGGATCAGTCGCACACGAGGTCCGTGCCAGACGGGGAGAGCGAGCTGTCAGGATTGTTCATGGACAGCGCGGGCGGGGAATTTTACTCTCATCTTGGCGGTCTCGAATGAAGGGTGTCGTCCATCATGAAATTTACCGAAGGCGGAACCTCTGTGAGAGATTTAACTCCTGGCTGGAAGAAGCGTCCGTTGCGGCTGGGGGCTGGACCTTGTGTATTCGTCATGGATAATGCTCCGTGCCACAATATTTAGGGACCCGTGAAGTCAGTTTGCGAGAGGGACTCTCTTCTTAGGGTACTTACCGCCCTACTCTCCATTTTGGTCTCAATATCGCAGAGAAACGCGTTTTCCATGTGGGAAAGCGGCTTTCCAAGAGAGAAGTAGCTGAGATTCGTGAGGACAGTTACACAATACTACACTTGGACAACAGCGGAATTTGACTTACTGCCAACTCGCCTCCCAAAACATTGAGTGCATCACTGCAAAGTAAGATGGGAAGGTCTTCCAGACGTATGGGCAGATTGATGCCTAGATCTAAGTTAATCGCGTGAGGATGTCTTACAAAACCATCAATGAATATTACCGAAAGGTACTTGTTTTGTTTCATAATGGAATAAAAAATTTCAAGATTATCATAAACTATTTCGTATGGAACTTACCTTTTGTTCGTAAAAAAAAGTTTTTTAATGTACCTTTACTGTATTACCTTTATGAATTAAAATAATTATCAAACTTTTACTTTTGACATATTTTACCTTTTCGAATTAAAAAAATTATCAAAACTTTTGTATTGACTTACTTGTTAAATAAAATATAATTGAATATGAAAAGCCGTTTATGATTTCAGGTTGCCGCTCATTAAACTTATAAATCCATTAATGAACTCACTTATTATCACTACCGATTAAAAACAATATCATTCAATTGAAAACGCTGCTGATTAACAGAAATACCGTTGTTGCATCTTATAACATATTCTTTAATCTGATAGTCGTATTGTCGAACTGGAAAACCTGTATCAATTGTTCTATTTCTATGTCTTGAAGTAGGCGCTTGCACAGAGCGAATATACGGCATAGAGCAACAGTTCAATAAGAGGTTTTAACTGCCTTGTAGCGATAATTTCTTTGATAATATTAATTGGACGATGAGTGTCATTCATCTTTCGTCGAGGAATAATAGAAAGATATCGCAACCCGATCAGTGTACTTTGTAAATATCACGGTTACGATAATTTCTCGCAATGTATAAAAGTATTTTAAAGGAATATGTTACAATAAATCGCCTTAGGGCAAGCCTCTACAACTGTTGAATGTTTCAGTAATTTACTTCTCCTTAAGATCTAGCAATCGGCGCATCAGCAAACCGCTGTTGTCCATCGAGCCCCGGAAGTGTAATAGGAAGTTGCCATGAAGGACATCATGGGAAAAAGATCACAACGCTACGGATAAGGCTAACTATATCTCTGCACCATGCAAGTCCTCAATATGCGGGGGTAGTGACGTTTGCCCCTCGTTCCTGATCATCTGATTTATATATTAATTTTGCACTATTTAATTCAATGATTGAACTTATCATTGATTTCAAATTTATTAATTATTTTAGGATGTAGGATTAATTAAGGAAGATTATAAAGTTTGATTGCATAAGCTAATATTATGATCTTCCATCATTAATCCAACATCTTCCAAAATTAAACAAATCACAAAATCAATAATAAGTTCAATAGTCTGAAATCTTGTTTAATCAGAAAATAGTGTAAAATCGGAAAGATTTCTTTGCTATTTGTTCCAAAGAAAATAAAATTATGAAAATAGTTTGATATCTCAAATATCAATCAGATTGGGATTTATATCATGATTTTGATTAAATATCAAAATTTCCAAAATCTCCGAAATTTGGTGATTAAGACTTTTAAACTGTTGTTTAAAGAACCTTTTTATGCGTGTAGCAAGCTGTAAGAGGACGTACAGTTTGCTACACGCATAAAAAAGGTTCCACCCGCTGCTTTTCTCTCTCCTAATTTCATGGTATCAACTGAACTTTCTAATGGTGTAATGATGGCATTCATTTACTGTAAGTTGCTCATCTGTGTATTATAAACAAAAGTTTAAAAGTCTTAATCACCAAATTTCGGAGATTTTGGAAATTTTGATATTTACGTCCTCTTATACGTCCACTGTTCTCACCCGTGCAGCTCAAACGTGATTATGGCTATGAACTAGAACAGGAAAACTGCGCATATTTTCTTGTTAAATCCTGAACTGTTGATCATAATCAGTAGAAGCTAGCAACACTTCTTTATCAAAAATGTTTATTTCGGCCCGAACTTTCTTGTTTTGAAGCACTTTGTTACGTTGTGTCTCTTCTCTTTTCGTTAATTTGATTCTCCCTTTGATATTCACCGAAACCTGAAGCAAAACGAGTTACCCTGTCATCTCATGATGCTACGCTTGAAAAGGTTATTGCAAAACCTGTGTTTATCTGCAGCAGAAAAAAAAATTAGGCAATTCTGCATTACATGAAGGATGATAGCCTCAAACTACGTATTATGAACTGTAATCATCAACAGACTTTAATGAATTTCTTCAACCTGTTTCTTAAGAAGATTTGAAATGAATAAATATTGGTTTTGGTTACATATCGCCAGATTTCGTAAGTGTCTTCTGCTAGTGTCTAGATATATTTCATAATCACAAAAAAATTTTTCATAACCTTCCCCATCGTATTTGCAATGATCCTCTTGAAGTTAAGTCGCGCTGATTTGTTGCATCGTGACTCTTCCAGCTTTGGTGTTAATTTTCGAGCTTTTCCCCAGAATGTGTCCGTCGTTGGATTTGGTAGCCCTGGAAGGTGAAGTCTAGGTTAACATGACCAATTTTCCAGAAATAAACTAATTCATTCGATTGTCTGAATTTGTGTAAATATATCCAATATGCAATGAAATAGCACAAATACGATGTACAACGCGACAAGGGAATTGAAATTGATGGACGAAATACTAGAAGTAAATGAATACTAATACTTAGAGATGGCTAACAGCAAATAACGAAGGTGGCAGAGAAATAGTATCACAGAATAAATACTGGTTGGAAGAAGGTTCGGACAATACAGAGAATAACTCTACTCAATCACAGGAAACATTCCCACATTATGTCTGAAACGAACAGTTGTTTGATTATATCGGTCATACTGCCATGGTGCCAGAAACGCGGAATACAGTGACCAAAAACGATAAGAATGGAAACTGACTGTGGCACAGAGAAGATTGGAAAGAGCAGCACTAAACATCGCGAAGGACAAAAAACGGAGCGAGAACATCAAGGACGAAAATCATTGACAAAATAACGAGTAAAATCAGATCGATGAAGGGACACTGGGCAGGACACCTATCCAGAATAAACAACAACAAATGGGCCAAGAAAGTAACGGAATGGACACCGCTAGAAAGACCAAGGCGAAGAGGAAGGCCAAGGAGAAGATGGAGAGACGATATTTGAGGAAAAGAGCGGAATCAACTGGATTCAGAAAAAGCAAGATCGAAGAAGTTGGAGGAGGGAGTGGAGACCATCTGCCTGTAGTGGTATGAAAGGCTAATGATGACGATGATTATCCAATATCAGTGCAGTGAAATCATGTCATGATAATCTATTTCTTCAGTCATCGATCATAGACGCTGCAGAGCCCGGGACAGATGAGGCTGACGGAAGGCGCAATTATCACAACGCTGTTGATTTTCTATGCAAGATCAGGTTCCTAGTATCGGTAGATTGATAAACTGTGATTGATATTCCGCATGTTGTCAAAGGAAAAAAACTATTGTCGTAAAACAGCTTTAAACCAGATTTCAGGCATGGCTTCACAACCTCCCTTTCTACACTGTTTTAAACCGTCTAAAACCGTGTTTTTAAACCAGGGTGCGGAGTCCTATCAACCCCCGGAGTCGGATTCCTGTCATTTTGATAGGACTCCGACTCCGGTTGGCAAGTACATATAGCCTAGTTTTTTGAAAAAAACTGGTGACCTACATCATAGATCATTATGGGCTTTCCTGAACCTATCTTTAGTGATCATTGCTGTATCAATTATCAATCATTTTCGATGAAAGTTTATCAAATGTCGCTTTAAGTTGTATGCATGTGACTCTGCTACTCCCATCTTGTTGATGTGTGCTTCACACGGTTTTTCTCCAGCCTCTACTAGGCAGGAAAATCTCATCCTTCTCCAAAAAAATGAGTACACTTTCGATTTTAATATGCACTTTGGAGGAGCCATCACACACGATTAACGTTAGGGTAAGAGGTAATGTTCTCCAACAAACTGGTATTTCATTTTTGTCTCTGATGTGACCGTTTTGGTGCGTAGTCGTGATCGAAGAGGACATGTAGGAACGGCCGTTGTCTTGGCTCTACTAAATCATCGAGATGAAAAGACTACATCACCTTTTTTTTCGACTTAATTCCACGGCTCATTCCCTCAACTATTACAAGCTTTGCATGCACTGCTGTCTCTGTACTTTTGTTTTGACGGAGAAATTTGACATAAAGACAGTGATAGTTATGCACGAGAATAAACAATTTGTTTGTATTATACATGTATTTTGGGTCTAGCTATAGGTCACGGAGTCCGAATGTGGTCGATATTCATTTGCATAGGATCTATATCCGATCCTCCAGCAAAAGACTGATAGGATCGCGGGACTCCGACTCCGCATTCCTGTTTTAAATACTTTGTATCTTGTAAAAACAGCACAGTCTTCAAATTCTATTTAAGAATCGATCCCTGGTAGCTGTATGAGCTAGTGTATTGGGTATGAGTATGTCAACACTGCAGTCTTGAGCAAGTGTTAGCGTTGTATATACATGTAACGTTGATTGTATTGAAGCAACCTGATAGAATCACAAATAGGGGTTTTAAGTATCCACGTCGCTACTTTGAGAGCACAATTATTAGAAATTTCATTTAATTAATGACATCAAGTGCGGATCAGCTAACTAGTTCATTTTGGTGCTGTCTAGGGATTTGATTGACTGCAAGTAATTGTATACGTTTCCATTCCTATGTTTGATCAGTACAGCATAAAAACACGAATTGTAGGCAGATTACTGTTAAGACACGGTTATCATTCGATGAATAGAGTATTTAATATCAACCAAAATAGTCTGTGAGGCGTGGTGTGATCAAAAGACTCGAAATAAAAAATGAAACTGTTTTTGAGCAATGCATTTGCCATATTCTAAACAACTTTCGAAAAACTATATTTTAACATATGGGGTGTTTTGAAATTGGGAAGTGCTGTTCTACATTGAATACACACCGCTATTGCTTTCTGAAGATGGCCCTCTAAAGTGAACAGGGTTTGGATATTTGTAAAATTGGCTTGATATCGGCTTATGCTTGTTAAACCCTGTGTTGTTCAAGCATGATATTAATCTTAGGTTTGTCAACAGGAGCGTCAGGCGTTGAAGAAAAGAAGGAATCTTCTGACTAATATTTTCTCCTAGTGGGTGATAACTTTCGTCAAATAGATATTTATTACTAATGTAGGGAAATATGAGAAAGGGGAAAAAAAGAAAAAACAGTGCATGGATAGTTGCTGACTCGGCTATTAGAGAGGATTAATAGCGAGATATGGTGCATCGGGCTGCCCTCTACTGTAGTGCCTGCAAGCTGATCACTTCACACTTAAAATTCACAGTGCAGATTGTCTCGACTGGTTATCACTCACTCCTGTTCTAACTCGATGTACTAGGGGGCTCGCCAGCCGTTACAGTGCTTTGAGTCCTGCCAGACGCTTTTCCATTCTCGTCTCGACTGAAAAGAAGTACAGGGTTGCAAGTACCTCCAGATTGTCGTTAGGGGTGCGATGTTGTATGTTCGACTAACTTCATGTCTAAAGAAGTGTGTTATTTGAAGTAGAGGCGTGAGGGAATCATATTGCAATTTCTCGAGAAGGGCATGGAAACATTTGCGTTTGGTTCTCAAGAGGAAATCTCTTCGAAGAATGATTTGCAGGGTTGAATTTTTCAGCTGAATCCCTCAACAACTATTTTCTCATCTGTAGTGTTCAAGAGGATTCTTCGGGCTATTGATTGTTGACGTGATGATCAGCGTTAAAGGAGTAGCCGATTTTAGGCGTTGTATCGGATCTGGAGATGTGGAGCACTCATTTACGTCAGCTACACAAAGGAAGTGGGCGGAGCAGATGGTTATTCCGTACTGGGTGTACAAGGATCACTCGGGTTGAGTTGGCTAGTTTTTGTTGTAGGCTTTTTCTTTCATGTTTTTAATATAATGTTTCTTGTATGATCAGTGCTTTCGCCGCTTTTTTACAAATCTGCGACTCCATTTGTTCGCTAGTATCCCTAAGTCTAAATAAGCCTAAGTCAGCCTCTGTATGTTTTTGTGTCATTTCGGAAAATTGCCTGTTACTTTCTAAGAGTGTGATGGAAAAAATTGATACTTGTATAATTAAAAATTGGATTTTAGACCTAATGTGTGAGGGATAATAAATTGGATCCAAGTGAACAGGTTTCGCCTATGTTCCTGGCGTAGGCAAAGGAAAGATCACTGCGGGCCACTTTACTGAATCATAGAAGATTTTGAATTCTTGGATACAAAAATCGGGTGCCGGGTACGAGTTTTTGGCGTGACTATTCCTAATGCCTTTTGGATGGGACTGTTTTGTTTTCATCGGTGATATCTGTCTGCGGTTGGATAAAGGTTTGAGATTTGCCAAAAACATGTTAGGGTGCCTATTCAATTCTTAGAATTATTTGTCGCAATTGGAGAATGCATGTGCGTGTTTGCCTGATGGATTACCGACGTTTGTTCCTTCATTGGCTACCTGATAAACTATGCCGAGTGCGCCACAGGGCTTGGCGTGTTAGGTAGCCTCGGAATGGCTTTTCTCAATGGTAATTGATTCTTTGTGAAAAGAGCTGGTTTGCAATAATTTCACTGATCGTGTTTAAAATACGCAGGATGATGTTACTGTGAGTGCATTTTGTGCGTTCCTAAAGATGATGATTTTATTGACAGATGTGAGCGGATCTTCATATTGAAAATTGTGCGCTTTGATGTGTTTGGTCTTCAACTGAAATTTGTGCAGAAAAAGTTGCATTAATGAACTGTGTTTACCGAAAGATCTCACCTGTCACTAAATGATTGTTATTCCCCGCTTGATGGCGCTTGTAGTTACCTACTGTTAGAATTCTAATGCGCTTCCTTGGAGGTCATCTTCTGCTATACGAGTTTTTCAGGGATTTGGAGTGATCATGTAAGCCGAAATAGTAACGGCCGAAATGTTATAAGGATGGGATTGTATACTTTTGCGCACAATTTAATGGGAGGTATAAAGGTCTGTCTCACTTGAGTTGAATAAACCGTGTTGGTTTATGGTGGTGATTCATAAGATTGTGACTTACTTATGCATTTCCAGCTTATGTGCAACCTCCACCAAAAGAAGTATTTTTTTGTTGTTTCGCAAAAGACTTTTGGAGGTGGGTACGGTGTTGAGTCTGTTACGCTTGCGTAGGATTTGTTTTCAAAATTATTGTTTTACTGAATTAATCGGTTCTTTATTTGTCTCGAAGAATGTGTGCTGTAACTTTTTTCGTAGCGTCATTGAATCTGAGCCATAGCCATATACTGCGATGTGTTTATTTTTGTGTGTAACGTTTCTATCCCCAGTCTGCGGGAATCCATTCGACGTCTTACGAGCTTCCTGTGTGCTAAAACACGACGATTCGTGTGTTGAAATCTTTTATTTGCTTTGGGTTCGCTAATTGTAGTGCTTATTGTTGTGTTATTTTTTTTTTTTTTAATTTGTGCCACTTTGTATTTTTGTGCGGCTTTTTAATAATCATGACGCTCACTGCATCGATGAAACCAGTTAAAGAAAAGAAAAAGAGAGAGGACTGTGCATTATTTCATTGATCCAAAAGATGAATTTGTGTTTAATTGTTCCCAAGTAACGGGTTCTTAGATGGGTTATGTGTCATTATTGTGGGATATAGCTGTTGTAGATATGTTTGCACTGGCTTTTTTCGACTAGCGGAGGTGCTTGTCCAATGCAACTCACTGAATGAGTATTAAAATGAGTACAAATTAAGCACTGTGATTTTTGAATCCAGGTAGTCCTAAAATGATTACGAATTAAGTATTGTACTTTCAAACTCCATAGGTTCTAAAAAGAGTGCTAATATTATCGAACTCAAAGAGTACCAGAATTTCGGACTCAATAGTTAGTACTCAAGAGTTCCTCAAGTGATAGTACTCAAGTTCAGTACACTTTCTAGCACTCATTTGGACTTTATCAATGACAGTGCACCATGCCGAAGCAGAGCCAGCATGCTCGTTTTTAGTCCAGTTCGATTTATCAGAGCGAAGTTCACGGTAACATGACAGGGAGAACGCTAGAACAAATACGAAAAGCCATGCTTTGTTGTTCGATGTTGCTAATCAAGGAAATATATTATTACGACATGGCTTGAAAGTGTTAATGAGATTTCTACCATCAACGTCATGCAACTTTCGCATAAATCCCTTTAAGAATTATCGAGACCGATTTCACGGATTTACTTTTTGTACTTTTAGTGGTAATCCATCATATCGAAGACATTCTGTCACATAGTTACATTTTGCTGCTTGTGCCCTGTTGTGGGTAAATCAATGAGGTAAATATTGAGCAGTCAACAAATGACAGGCCTAGCAAAATATGTTTACATCGATCAGCTCTCACATAATACGCGCGCAAAGACTGTGTATGATTAACCCATTCATGGACGGAGCGCATCATTAAAAAATAGTTTTTTAACAATTTTTCAAATCGATTTGGAGTATCTAGGCACGTAGAGGTCGGCTTTGGCACCATTAGAGCTGCGTTGATCTTTCTTCTATTTGATTAATTTTTTGCGCTCCTGGGGATTGCACCCTAATACAACGATGCGGTGACGGCATTGATGAGTTAAGAAGAGTGAAAAGTGGATTACAGCAGAGATGAGCATATAAAAAACACGTGGTTAGTAGAAAAGGAGTGAGTCCGTACTAGGTAAATAGCAGCTACATCGCGGTGTTCAGTACTGTTATTGAAATCCACCATCAATTGATATAAAAAAACACAATCTCATTTGAGTTTCATTGCCATCGGTCGGAATTCATTAACTTAAAGATGCAAAAAAGGCAATTTTCTGCGAT
>CAJQUW010001562.1:0-150840 GCA_907163375.1 Prostheceraeus crozeri
GCCAATTTTGTAAAGAATTTTTGCCTAGAAGTTATCATGATTCTTAAGCTTTGGTTTAATCGCTCGATCCCGGTTATCCAATCCCGAGATCTTCCAGAATTGAAAACCCTTCTATTCAGGTCTGTTCCCATGTTTCAGTTGAGTATGCAGCTGAAGATTTGATTATGCCGTTTTACAATATTCGTATAGTTCTTTGGAATAAACTGTAGGCCTATAAAGACTTCCATCATGAAATTAAGCTGACATGAATTCAGCCGCATAAAATCAATGCATTTTGGCATCATTGCACCATTAACAACTGCAAGTTACCTGTTATTCGCATGATGCAGCGCAGTAGAAATTAATGCGATTTATACTAAAAAAGTTGTACTGCAAAATGTTCAGTTGTACATTTATGTCATTTGTTTCAAAGATCACAGATTGCTCTACATAGCTTCGAAGTAATAGCAAATTCGAATGCAAGCAGACGATGTTGGCTTCATCTTCGATCATGATCTATTGAAAAGCAGACTGACAATTTGTAGAAGGCGATGACCTTGGCTTTTGAAGCTGACGCACAGCACCAACGGTTAGTGCACCGCTCAGATCATATTTGGAAATAGCAAGAAAGTTCTCTTTGAGAATATTAATATAGTATTATAAGTACAAAACATACTTTCTGGGAGGCTGTAATTGTATAAAGTTACAATGAAAATATGGAAAATATACTTTCAAGTAAATCTGAAATGCAAAATCAGCTCGATATTATCAATTATACTCGTCAAACTCATCAACATTGACGCTTCACAAGTGAAGGAGTATAGCTGCAGGAGGGGGGAACAGAAAGCCAGACTAGAAGATGAAAGATGCGAGATAACCCTTTGAACTAATGAATCCGTAGTGGCCCTTAAGAGAGCCGTTTGTGTCGTGTATTCTTGATGATCAGTCGGTATTTTTTGGTAATTTCCGAGTTGTTGTACTCATTTAGAGGAAGACTGGGATTTCTTTTATGAAGGTGAAGCATTGTCGGTGCGGTGACATTTGCTTCGTGATGGAGATGGAGCGGTTTGGTCCAGATCGGCGCCGGTTGCTCCAACAGGTGGATATCTCGATAGGTGATAGATAGGTAGCAAGCCGCAGTGTGTATGGTCATTCGCGAAAGCACTAGCTGTCAAGATGGTTACATTGCTGAGTCAGCTACATCTGATTTAATAGGATTGTCATTGACCATGAATACAAAGCAAACTGAAGTTAGTTAAGGTTTTTACAAAATCATTTTACCGAAACTTATTTTCTTTTGAAGAAAACTGAGTGAACAGAGTTTTACTTAACTAAGTCTACCAAATTCCCAAGAAATCTTGATCAGTCACTCTGTCTTGATCTAGAAGGGACACAAGAAGGATCTCGATACAATCTTTTAACATAGAAATCCGATGAGAGCACATTGAAAGCAGTAGTGTTTCGTCGTCGGCAATCACTGTCATGACAGCAGTACCTTAACGATGGCGGCTTCCAGTGACTGACAATTGGAAGGTACCTGCCAGGGTTGGAACCGGCTGGGTTTTTCTGGCGGCCGGCGCCGGGCAGATTGCCGGCGGCCCGCGCATTCATAACCGGTCGGTCGTTGTCAGGGCTCATTAAAAACAAGCCAGTCGGGGATAAGAAACTGGCGTCTTTGTAAAGGTTGGCAAAGACTTCAATCGTCAGACATTACTTCGTCAACTTATGCCATCACACATCATTGAATTTCCACATAGCATACGTAAAATGCATGAATGGTAGGACTTGCCGGTACTCTGGATAAGCGAGAGCTACCTATTACGATGCAATATTGTGCGATACAATTAATCCCAGTCTGATAAGATGTTTTGTGCGATGAGCAGTAACACGGATAATGACTTATCTACTAGTCTAATGAGTTGCAGGCCTACTTTGTAATTTATGATAATGTTAACGGCATGCACATTTTCAAAGTCAGTCAAACATAAGCAAGCGGTACATCCCACCTCAACAAGAAAGCTTTAAGCGGTCGAAAAAATTCTCAGTTCCAATATAATAATAGTTTTTCTATCGGTAAAAGTTCTGAGATGAACAATTTGATCACTGACTGAGTGCTGGCGTTACGACATGTTTTGTCTGCGACGTACAAACTTGATTTCACTTGATTCACTGAAATGATATTTATTTCCTCAGGTGTGGTAATTCCAGTGATTTGCGACGTCAATTGACATCTCTCTCCACTACAGTTTGAATTCAGATAATTTGAGTTTACATGATTTTACATTAGATAGGCTGAGGAACACACCATGCTGCCAAAATTCAAGTAGGCTAGAATATAGGATTCTGGATACTACATCAATGTATAAGTGGGTGAACTGCATGTGTATGTATATAAGTTGCCGGTAATCATTTTCAACTATTTAAAGAACAGTTCGCCATATTTATGTCACAAAACATACGCGTAGGTAGGTTACATTGACATGCTCTTCCTCTTGCAATGATTGACAATGCAATTTATTCTCAATTGAATGTTGTCATCAGTCTAATTAATTTTACCGGCCGCCCGGCGTATTGAGTAGCTTGCCAGTTGGACGGCCGGTCCTCAAAATTTGCTGCACTAAGGTTGGAGACGGCCGCCAGCTTTTCAGTGTACTTTGCAAAGATTCACGATTCTTTTCATTGATCTTTATCAAAAGCATTTCGACAAAATGACTCAATAAATCGCCTTGCGACAAAAATCTGCATTAGATTCATCTCAAGAACTTACAACATTGACTCAAAGTAGAAGTTGAACAAGAACTCAAATTCACCTGGCTTTCCTTCGGTTTACGTTGATGACAGAGGTCGCAAGCGGAAAGAACATATTTTCTTTCATATTCGTCATATACATCTGTCAAATGAGCTAAGTCACGGTAGCTTTAAGGACGTCTAATGTAATCAACAATAGGTTTTTCCTCTTATACGCGTCCTTCAAGTGTGACCGTGCTCTGAAAGCTGCAAACTGCGAAAGGCTTTGTAGTCTCCTTAGCTGCGAAAGTGTATATGTCAGCAAAGGCTGTCGTAGATATTGTAACCAAAAGAGTTTGACGACGACTGCCATATGAGCTTTCGTAGTTACCATAATCAATACATTGAATTCTACCACAACATCAATTCAGCTTAACATAATTATTTTCAATTCAGCACAAACTGATGTTGAATCAAAATTTGTGGCTGACTCTAAATGACAAAGTACTTTTTTCTCAACCTTTAGATGACCAACGTGTATAAAGTGATGCAGGGCTTCCGTAAAGTCGCTTGACTTTTAGCTCTGATGAGTAATTATTTTTCCTGATATTTACTTGTCGGTTTTATTTAAGTGGTTTTTCTCCACTATATTTCGCTGCATTGATTTTCCTATAGGGAATTCTACAGAATCTGTTAAGTTTTCTGTCTTTATTGCCTCATTATTTGAGCGTTTTCCTATTGTCTCTACACTGTTCTTTATGATTTTATATGTCTGTAAAGAATGGAATCGTTCCTTTGGCCTATTTTTAAATGATATTTCCTGTGATACCAAGTTGATTGTCTTCAATTATTATTTTAATGTCTAAACGATTTCTTTCAATTTTTTCGGTCTCATTCTGAGCAACACTTGAGACAACAGCAGAAGCAAAAATTGCAGCACTATTAAAGAGCAGAAATTCAAGTATGTGCGTTTCTCGAATAAGTGTGCAGCTTATAATTGATGATATGAATCCTTAATTTCACTAATCCAGGCTTTCAAAAGACTCATCGAAAACAATAGCAGAGACATATTCGACCAGTCGGTTCGGGAGTTTCATTTATACCAGTAAAAGCAAGAACACTTTTCAGTGTGAACTCCGTGTTTTTATTTTGGTCAAGCAGTCAAATAATAAAATCAAATTAAAGTTACAGAAATTTTCGGCCTCTTGGCCCTTGTCAACTGTTGATGTTTGCATCACCCTTACGTGCATATCCAACCATTAAATAAGGCCATCACTGGTCATAGATCAGCAGTGAACATGGCTAACAAGAGGGTTTAGCAGAGACAGTTTACTCTGCAGATGGTCGCGATGCTGATTGAACGAAAAATGACTATTCAGACTCGTTCAGGCTGCACAATGATTTCATTCTACACAATGACGCTAATTACTAATTGAGGAATGCTGCCAAAATAATGCTCGTCGGGATTGTTGCTACTCTGCGCCACCGTAGTGACCAATGTCTAGTTCCGAATTTGTCATCAACCATTTGGAACTGCCAAATGGGAAAATCGAATTGGAGGGAAAGATCTGATGTAAGAAGGCGGTGGCTGTTGATCAATGAATGGACATTTAAGTAGGTCATGATGAGTGTGTCTAAACAGCTGAGTCACTTTCTTTTCACATAAAAGCTGTTGAAAGTATTTCCCACTCACATTAAATGATTAGTACTTTGAAGTCAGCATGAATCGTAAAAACGCCGAAACCTCCGGACGCCAGGAAGCCCAAACTGTCTTTCGTGATGCTGAAATGAAGCAAAAGAAAGTTCGATTTGAGAAGACGCTGCCCTCTCTCAAAGAGTAAGTATATGAAGAAGGCCTTATCATGTATTAGACAGAGAAAGAGTTCTATCTACTCTTGATTTGTCACAGTGTTAGTCGATAATACCTTTTCTATTAACTTGTATCTAAAATAATTTACCGACATGAGAAGTAGCTACCACGTGAAGATTCATAATTTACGAATTCAGAGACAATTTTATTTGCGGAATTTGAGAGACAATTTTGTAACCGACAAGCTTTCAGTGTATTTGTTTTCATAACACCAGTGATGCATCTGCAGATGATCATGACTAGAGTCAGCTTTAAACAAATGCTTCTCTTATTACATGATAGGTACATTTTTGGCATTATAAGTTGAAATGCTCGTTTGCAGCTGCTGTCATGAACACCTATAGCGTAGCTGTAATATTATTCAGTCAGTATTTCTGGAATCCTCTTACATTTTGAATTGATTCAGGCTCAATTTTCCGGTCTGTGTAGTCAGAGGTTGGTCTAAAGAGAGACTTCATGTTATTAATTGTATGTTTGAAAACAAATCAGCTATGGTTAAAGTGATGAATGTCATTACTTGCGAATGAAATAGAATTGAAACAGTTATAAATAATAACGATACATCAAGTATGTCGTTAAGAGTGTAATTGTCGTTTTGCACAGTTGTAAATAGCACTGAGAAGAGAATGTTTTTATTTTTACATTTATCTGGCTTTTCATCAGAAGTTTTGAAGTTTTATGTAGTTTACTCATTTGTTTTCTCTGTGTTTATTTCAGAGAAAGCAAATGTTTTCGAGTAAATTTACATCATGAAAATTAGTTGCCAACTGTTCAGCGAAGGAAAATACGTGGGTGAAATAAAAATATCAAACAATATTTTTGCCATCTGAAGTGGTCACCATCCATTTATTGTGCTACACTAAACTGCAACAGAAACACGGACACCTGATTGAAGCACTTTAAAACTTACTGCTTGACGCGTAGCAAAGAGTTATGTATTATAATATCAACTCATGTGGAATTATCAAAGCGATTAACATCGGATGAGTAGATCCCAATTAAAAGTCATTCTTTGTTGCAGATGTCAACATACCTGGCCTCTATCATTGTCAAGTAGGAATGTTGCAGTACGTGGATGATTCGCTTAGATTGATACACTAGAATCCTTTACAGCTCCAGACAAATATTACCAGAGTTAGAGGTCATCGAAAAAAGTAATTTCTCAATTTTCTATAATTGTTTTCCGTGCGGACTTCAGCTATAAAATGGCAACTGCAGGCTGTTCTTCGAACATTTAATTCCAAATTTGTAGAAAGCATATTTCTTGCTTTCGTATATCCACTTCTACTAAAATGTTTGCGCATATTGAATTCTGACATTTTTAAATTTAGAAATACACCATGGCTACAACACAAAATAACAGCTGTTTGTTATCTCATAGCTTGTCATGCAAAATTTATCTCTCTCTCACACACACGGTCTCTTAGCTAATATGTATAGATATCAAAGAATATCATCTGCTATGGTCGAACCAAAATAGACATCAAGTCAAATCAAAAAAATAATTTTATGATTCATTTATTTCAATGAAGTGTTGTCAGCAGTAATCTCAGGTAAATAATGGCCCTAAAATTAATGCTAGCTTAATAAAGCTATGAATACAGATTGATATACGTATATCAACATATACATATAATGTATATAAAGAAATGTTTCTGGAAAAAGGTGACTGAGCTCATATATATTTGTGTAGGAGGGAAGCCCAAAACCAGCTGAAAGATTCGAAATCGTTAGACCATCAACTGGTTTCGAACTCACTAAAAGTTTCAGCCATGCACGGGAAAATTTAAGATCTATAATCAGTTTATTAGGCGAAATTCCTGAGTCTCTTCAATGTCGCTTGTGTGACTGGCTTTAGGAAGAACTATTTCAATGAATAAAATATTGCATTACGTTGCGAATGAAATAAATATATTGTAGATATCTCCTTGAGCAATGTGATGCAATTATTGGTGTTTATTGCTACATTCATCGATTCAAGATTTCAAGATTCCTAGATAGCTTGATGCACCATAATTTTAGGAGAAGAACATGCTAATAGTGGATTATATAAGCAAAATATTTTGACAGTTACATTTAAATGTCGTTCAAAGCTTTAAATGGGGTCTATTCTAAGTGAGATAGTGCTAAATACATGTAGAATGAGATTCACATAATATTGTGCGTAGTGATATCTATATGGGTCTCTAGAGATATTGTCATGTAGGTTTTGTAATAGCATGCATTTCATTGTACTCAGAAAAGTGAATGCACTTCAAGGTAATTTCAATCCAATGTGTTTGGCAAAGTGCTTATGTTTTGCACGTTTTCCTCCACGTAACCACTTGAAATGCATCTTAGTTATTGCAGTGGAATTCAGGGATATTACCCTCCTTAATTTATCTATTCACTTTTTACCACCTTATTAATACTTATAACTCATCAGTGTTTCTGTACTTAGTTGTGCAGTTATGAGTTACACCGGTGTAACTTTCTACTTTATTGCTGCATAATGGCTTAGTTAGGTATATACTTAATATACCTAGTCATATCCCTTCACCATCCCCAATTTTCTTTCTTCCATTCTCTGCTTTTTTCCTTTCAATCTTCTGCTAAGAGACGAGTATTGGCTGGTCCTCTTCCCTCAAGCTTTGATAAAAATGTGATATATCAGGATATTGATTTAGCACATCAAAAATCATTTTCAATGCATTTCATCCTTTATCCATCACTTAACTGCAAGCCATATCATTAAAGCAACCATAAAGTTTAAAAGTTAACTCGGTAAAAATAAGGTTAAGATTCATGGATAAGTTAAAGAATACACCTTCAAATAAAGGTGTTAGATTGATCCTTATCCATTCAGTGTCGACCCCATACTCTCTAGTTGACATTATCATTCAATTTTATCGTAATTGTCTATTGTTGTTTTGTTTCTCATGATGATCGTGCGATAAATTCTCTCAAAGAAAGAAAGTGAACGTGTTTGTCCTATGACGTCAGTCTCGGTCTACCACTCAATCCAGTTGATATGAGCCGTACTTGTACTTGTGCGCGCTTTACATGAGATGCTGTTTAAACTGCTTACACGAGATCTTATTACAACCCATTTTCTTGTAGTTTTTCGAGTATCTTGCTTAACAACCTACTTTCATACATTAGATTTTGCTACTGGTATAACAATGAATTCTGCTAGAAAACGTTACTTCTGTATTCAATGAATTAAAGCGGATGCTATTAGCCCTACGCGTGTATGGAAAAAATATTCCTCATCATAATGCAATTTTTTTAGTTTAAAGTGAAGTTTAAGTTCGAGGAGGATCAGTAAAAAAAGGTTAAAATATTTTAGGTTAAAAAATCACTTTTGTGGGTTAGTTTGGTTGCCCTGCTTATCATTATAACTTCAAGCAATCCAGCAACTCAACGATGAGCAGCGCGCAGTACAACACATATTTCAACAGTTAGTGGGATTTTTTAGCATGGTCCTGAAAGCTTGATTTTGGTCTTGATGTCATGTTTGAAGTACATCTTTGTCTTTCAGAAAACCTCAATTATCACAGGACTTTATACAACTCGGTTGGAGGGTTCACTTTTCGAAGCGAGCAAACAAATACTATTATTTCAACAAAACGATGAGCATTTCCTGCTGGAAGCTAACAGATGTAAAGAAGCGATTCAAAGAGGTCCTCGGTGACTGTCAATTGCGAGACAACAAACAGGTAAGCATCTCCATTCATGCAATTCCGTCTGATAACATGTTCGCAGGTGGCCACTGTTTGAACAGCCTTTTTAAACGTACCGGTACATGTAATTTGTTATTTCCAGATTAGCCTACCGGTATCTAAAATTCCACTTTTAATGACATGTGGTCTAACTTCTAAAATAGACAAGTAAATGAAAGTTTTATTTATTACATTTTGGAATTCCTTAGCAACAGGAATACTTCACATGTAAATTTTACAGATGTTGACAATATTAACTTACTGCGACTATAACAGTGCCAACGAAAGAGCGTGTGTTCGTCGCCGGATAGAGAAGTCATCAGATTTTGTGATAAATTTAATGACTATTAATCAGCCTATTTTGATCAGTCTATATGCATGGTTCAAATTCTGAAATAAACTGAATGGGGAATTCAAAATCCATTGATGTCTTGAAGTTCAAATACTTTCATTCGTAACTTGATTGAAAGCTGCTGTATCATTCTATTTGAAATATATAAATTTCTATTTCTGTGCTGTTCTTGACTTTCAGACATCAGGTGGCGAGACATCGAGTGATACCACTCCTTCTCCGTCGTCATCAAATAGCACTACGGTGAGTAGGATATTTCTTGCGTTTGTCATGGTACAGCCGGTAGTATAGGCCCGATCAGGATAAATCTGAGTAGCCTATGATGACATCATCAAGTGATTTTCCCAACAAATCCTAATTTAAATATGACAAAAAAGGTCCTTCACTGGAAATGAGCATCTCGCAATGAAATTCTTGATTTAAAATTTTTGTGTTTGGCAAACAGAAAGCCATTTATAACGCACATTCTCAGAAATGAATCAATTATAAGAAGTTTTACTCTGTCATTCAGTAGAGTTCAATAACTTTCCGTTTGGATTCAATTGCATCATTTGCTTATCCACAAATATTCCAAATTTTCCATTTTTTCTTCAATGCACCGATTAAACACAATTTGCAGTATAACATCTTTTCGTGAAAAAGCTTCCATCTTCTACTTGCTTGCCTATTCGGATTCCAACCGCAATTCTCTCGGCAACAGTGCAGGGTACATGACTACCATCAGTGCCTGAATTGTCTATCAAAATCCAGGTAGTAGCCTGAGCACGTTTCTTCAGGGAACGAGGCCAAAAATGAGATTTTCATAGAATTATGTAGCATGCACACCCTATCTATGCCTCCTGCGAAGAATCTGCGCTTCTGCCCAATTCTACTTAGTTCCTCTTCCTGTCAGACAGGATCAAATAAGCAACATGTAAATCCAATGGGACGGCAGTTTTGCCAAAGAGAAAGTTTCTACATGAATGTTTTCACTTGCTACGTTAAAAATACTAAATATAGAGCCATAATTTTTGACATAGAATGTCTTCATGTCTTCAACATTTTTCACATAGAATGTCATTCATTCTTCATGTATCATGTTCATGTGCCCCTGTCTACTACGGGTATGTCTACTACTCATCACATTCAGATTTGGGAAGCCTCCTACTGTCGGCAAACACCAACATGTTGGCCCACTTTATCCACATTGAACCACATTCTCGTAAACATTGCCGATCAGAAACATGATGATAACACCTTCACATCATAGGAAATGACTTGACGACGTTCCATGTCAAAAATTATAACTTTAGGCTTAGGCCTCAGCCACACGGCGAGCTTTTCCAAGCGTTTCCGAGCAAAGCGTTTTGCAGCAAATATAAAGTCATCATTGCAGCAGTAATGATGACTGCCACATTGCGAGCAAAGCAAACCAGAGCGATTAATACCTTACGGACATACGTTTGCTCGATACGCTCGGGACGCTTGTGTTTGCTTTGCTTTCAGTGTGGCTGAGGCCTTAGTATTTTACCGTAATGTGCGAAAATATAGAAAATTTCAATTTAACCAAAAACTGCAATCTGCGTCCCATTGGATTCTCTCATCTTATTCCGCTTACAAGGCCTAACTGCTTCTGCTATACAGATTTTCTGAGCAATCAGCAGCTCCAACCAGAACAATAGCACTTGCCGCGGCTTTCTGTAATCAAAGTTGGACATTCTCAATTCAGCAATGGCGATTTCACTTGATTTTCAATGTTCATATGACCGGTCGCTGCAGAAAAAAAATATCTGAAGTTGAGTTGGAATCATCATCAGGGCTTGATGGCTGAACTGAGTTTGTACTGTTGATGGTTTCGAAAACCTGCATCTTCTATAGCTAGTGTCATGATAAGTTGTAGAAACCATGAACTCTTATCCTGATTTTTAAATTCGTAAAGCAAATAACAAATGCTACTGATAATGTAATCCCGTCGCTAGCCATGTCGCTAGCAGGAATAATAGTGGCTAAATCATTTTTAACCGGTTAATCCTGCAGATTCTATTGAACACATACCGTAGCTTGTGTGTGTAGATCAGTCAACATTACGTAGCAGCTTTAATATCAATAGGCTCAAAATTAAGTCGAAATGCCTCCTCTTCTTGCATATTAGCAATGTTCCAAATTAAAAAGCGTCAAATGATGTTTCAAATTAATGTTTCAAAATTTTAAATGATGTTGATTGGAAATTCAGATGAAATTGGTTTGCAAATATTCTGTTCGATATAAAGCAGTCGGAGTTTACCAGGTGACAGCGATTAAATTATTAATTTACTAATTGGTATAAATTCAAAAATATTCAGAAAAAATATTCAGGTTTATATTGTTTTTAGACATTCTGACATTTGCACCACACAGCATAATTTTAAACATTATCCTAGCTATGAATGTTATGCTGGAATTAGGTACGTATAGTACTGCAGAAGTAACTAATGAATATTCGTTTTTATGCTATTAAAATCCTGGTATAAAGAAGTGGCATGCAATTGCAAGAGATTAAAAAGATGCACGTATTTGGAACATTATGAAACTGATATTGGAAAGCAGATTGCTACACTTGAAACAGTCGTTCAGTATGTAAGCTTCATTGTAAGATGGATTTCCATTAAAATTTAACAATGTCTTGAATGAATATCATCAAATATAGAATACAATGCATGTGGGATTTTCAAAAGTAATTTCTAAAGGAATTACACAGAAAGAAATGCAAACAACTGCATGCAGAGATAAAAGTACAAACCGGATGGCGTCTCACACCTCTAGTAATTGAAGATGATTAATATTGGAAATATTAATGATATCTTCTTTTCCAACAATCATGTATTCATAACTAGCAGTACGACCACCGTAAAGAGAACATATTTTCATCAGAATGTCATCTCAGAATGAAACCATTTTAATTATAGTCCATCTCAGATTGAGAAAGTGATACAATGACAAATTATCATGAATGTCATACGTTTGAATAGGCTGTGGTCGTAAGTCATTGTTTTTAACTTAGGAAGACCGAGGTAAAGAAATGCCTGAAGATGTGATGTGGATGCTTCACAAAATACATCGCGAATTTCAAAAAGTGATTGATCTAATTTTTCACCTCGGTCTTCCCAAGTTAAAATCAATGACTGTGGTAAAACTCCAGTATCAAAAAAATAAAACTCAGGAATGCAGAAGCCTATTAATAGTAATCGTTCTTCTTCAGATAAATGAAATAATGTCCTCAAGAAGGAAAATATCTCTCAAGGAATACCAACAGCGCTCTAAATCGGAGTTAAGTACATCTGGAGCAAATTGATGTGCTGCATGTGTGATTTTAGGAAACTTTGACAATCAAACAAACATAATGATGATTTTCTTGAATTCATTTCCATAGAATTAGGGCTACTATTCAACAACATGACTTTTTGCTACATTAATTTTGAATTCATCAATGGATTGTTAAACCAACTTTAAATAATTGAAAAGAGTAGAAAGAAGTTGAGAAGTTCTCCATACACTTAGCATGATATGGCGATGGATTTTTTAGGTCGAATAATAATTTAACATTTAGATAATGGAAAGCATCGAGGCAGCATTGAGCATCCAACGTTTTGGCACCCATTGAAGTTTATAATAGATGTGCGTGTGACTTTGGCATCTGCGCTTTTATTGCATCATCTTCAATGACAATAGAGACAGTTTTAGAGCATAGTTTGTAATTTCTATGATAGTATTAAACTGAGATTTCTATGTGCATTCATCACACGCACTCATCAGCGCCTCGTGAGTATCATTCATGTAGCTAATATAGAAATGCTTTCCATAGAATAGAACGTGCTTTAATGTACATGCATTGTTTGATTTCGAAGAGCAACAGTTACAAATATAGCAAAGCATGAATAACAAGGCCAAGCTCTCTAAAAGGGCTCTAATGTACATTTACAGAATAACCGCTATTGATACAGCAAAGCATGAACAGGGAGGCAAAATTTAAGGAGTCTATTGAAAATATCCTCCCCATCAATAAAAATAACAGAAATTAATGAGTTGATATAATTCAGGGACCTATTTTGTTGTTACTTGGGACAGGCACATATTTGTCTCACAATACTCTAAAATAGCCACTGTCAAGAATTGACTTGCTATGACTCCTCTGATCATGCATTATATTATGTCCGTGTTTTGGGCATTTCCTGCATTTCTGTGCTCATTACTTTCCGTCATTATGTCTACGCATTCAACAAAGCATTTTGAATTTCTCATTAATACGCAACGGTTCATTTTGTCTCATCCATAAATTCACAATCATCACCATAGCCATACATGGCTTCAAAGTGCAGCACCAAAGGAGAAAATTATTTATTCCTTCTGCGATCTTAATCAAGTTTTTCACTCATCCCTCCCCCACTACCAACTCTCACCAGGCTAGAGATAATAAAGTCTATTGAGAGCAGTGATGCCTCCCGAGACGAACAGACAAACATTTGACTTTCTGCACATGTGCACCGAAGTGAAACCCTTAACCAATTGATTGATCCAACCACCTAAATAATTGAAATACGTGCTGCCAATCGTGTGGAAAGGCATCAAACATGGACCGAATTGTACAGAATTTTATTGATTTGAGAATTTCATCGATAGTATTGATTGATCAGATGCTATTGATTATCTGGACCATCTTTGATTAAAGACTGGGTATTTCTGGCAAATCGCCTGAATTAGTGCGCTTGAAATGATTAAAAAATCCTTCTTTTTGCATGTACAGTATAAAATAATATGGAATAGTATAGTGTAATTGAATAAATTGTGTGTGTAAAAAGCATCATTCATCAAATATTTCAAGCGCATATCACGATGTGCTACAACTTGTAGACCTTTAGGAAGCGACATGCGCTCATTTAAACGCTACAGACCATCTTTCAAGTGCTTAAAAGCGGCTTGAGAACCGGAAGATCGAGTACAGAGCAGATTTTAATATAAAGAGATACTATGGAAATGTGATGATACATTGTATATGTATGTTTATATAATTTCGATGAATTCAATCAATTTCCGTCAAAGTGCTCAGCTGTGAAAGGAGCCACGTACACACAAAGTTTGGAGGAAAAACTCAGAGCTCTGTACTCAGAGCTAGCACAATCATCAGCCAAATGCTGAGCGTGCCTAAATGAACGAATCTTACAAAGTTAAAATACTGAAGTGAATATGCAATCGGAGTAACCGTGACCTTTGCAATTTAAAGAAATAGACACAGTTACAATAGAAGAATATGCATTCGGTGTTTATCGTGACATCTGCAAAGCAGGACACAAAATAAATTAATGTTTTGATAGCAAATACTTATTTCGGTGCCTGCATCACGGTGTGTTTTTTAGGGTTATACCTCAAGTTTCATGCCCACTCTAGAAATCAAATGGAGATTGCTCAGTACAATTAGGAAAGTATGAAAACGCAAATTTGAAGAAAATCTATCGAGCCCTTTTGTTTCTACAGCTTTTTTAATTTTGTACTTTTTCACTTTTTCACTTTTTTAATTTTGTACGTTTTCTTGAAATTATGTGCCCAGTATAGAAATCAAATGGAGATTGCTCAGTACACTTAGGAAAGTACAGAAAAGCAAATGTAGAAAAATTCGATTGAGCCCTTTTGTTTCTACAGCTTTTTTGCACTTTTTTGCTTTTTTGTTTTTTTTGATTTTCGCACACTTTTCTTGAAATCATGTAAATACTAAAAGGATTTGTCGAGCCCCTTTAGCCTTATGTATCCTTTTTCATTTTTTGCTTTTTGCATTAAAGTCTATAATTCCCTGATTATCGTTCCGTCATGAAAACTATCGGTTTTGAAAACAAATCTTTATTTCCATTTACAGAAATAATGAAACCATAACATAAACCAACAGCCAATGAGTCAAATATGGTGACTATTGTACGTACATACAGCCTTCAACAGATTTTCACCGTACTCAGGATGCTCCATGGAAACTTTGAAGTTTTGCCATGTTTGACTGAAGCTGTAATGTACAGCTTCACTAGCTTGCTCACTAAATAGTCCCAGTCCAAGCTTTTGTGAATTGCAGAAGTCTTCAATGTGATGAAAGACGACATGCACCTTAGGTGTAATATTCATGCCGGAAGTCAAATAGCTTTGACGAAATTTTGAAATTGCAGAAGAAAAAGAAACGTTAAGGTGCACCGAGAAGCATGCATCAACAACAGCCGAAAAATCCTTGAGTGTCTGCAAAATGAGGCGATGATCTGGTTTGCAAATCGACTCCAGTACATCCAACTTCGACAATAGGAGTTTTGCCGCATTTCCCGTGAAAGATCCATCATAAGTAGCAGAACGTTCAATGTGACACAGCTGCAGCCATTTCTTAGCAACCGCTTGTTCCTTGGACTCCAAGGCTTTGTAAATGTTGTTCATAACACCGGTCAGTAAGTGTAATTCTGGTGGCGGTATGATGTCATGCACGGGCGTGTCGTCGCAAATCAGATGGTGGCGGATCAATGGTGGATAGACAGCATTGTCATAGTGTTTTGAGTGGGCTGGGTTATTGCCAGCACCATACCAACTCCAAAAAATTTGATTGAAGTTGAGCCACTGTCCTGATATTTCCCTTATCCTTCAACTCGTTTCGTCGTGAAGAACACCATGCACATGGGCGAGTTGCTCCATGCGGCATTATACCAGAAATGATGTTAATCACCTTCAAATCTGCTGCGATTGTAAACTTGATTTGCAGTGCATTTAGCTTCAGACTAATCCAGAGTTTTTGAATATTTTCATAGTTCTATTGGATAGAGGGAACTAGTGCGATAACGATGATTTTTCTGACCCCAGTGTCACTATATGGGGATTTAGCGTAGTCATACAGACTGAAAATTGACAAACATATTTTGAAAAAATCCCCGCCACCGTCTATCTCGATTTTCAGAATGGCATCATCAGCTGAAATGCCGCGTTTTTCCATTACATAATCAATCAGATTATCCACGTCAGGACAGAATGCAATCCACCGTGGAATATGTTCAACCATCTTATTGTCTTTCCTGATGAAGTCAAACTTCTCCACCACAAAGTAGTCATCAAGCTGATGATCCATACTGTACAGCTCACCTCTTAGATTGCGTTCAATGGCTCGTTTGTTTTTGGTAGCTACACGAATATGGTGTCCCAATCTGACGGTCCTTCGCTGACTAAGATTTAGATCCTCCTGAATACGCCTCATAGTGTTGATGGAAATCGGCTGTTCGTCACTTTCCTCATCATTTTCCACAACAGCCACCGTTAATGAACGGCCTCCACGAGGAGACTTCAAAGAAATGTTGCCGGCACCACACTGATGATTCCTCTCTTTTATCACTTGATGGACTATTTGCTCACACATCCTCGCCGGTCCTTGATCGATAAAGTATTTCATATTTTGCAGCCGCGTTCCAGGGGTGCAATGATGAGCTAGGCCCCTTCCAATTCTACTCAGACATTCTGAACAGATGGTCACTTTGTTGCCATTGACTGGTAGTGCAGAGGCTGTTGTCGAAGCGGAGGCAGTGGAACTCGAAGCCGACGAATGGTAGGAAATGTCACGCAAAACATTAGAACGAGCGGTTTCACAAACCAAGCATGAACACTCCCGGTCTCTTATCTGCTGAAGTTGTGCAGTGCATCGTGGCTCTGCACCAATAACAGAATAATCGAAGAGCTTGATTGACCGATCGAATTTTCCGTTTGAATAGTC
The DNA here is from genome assembly GCA_907163375.1 of Prostheceraeus crozeri. Lineage (NCBI taxonomy): Eukaryota > Metazoa > Platyhelminthes > Polycladida > Euryleptidae > Prostheceraeus > Prostheceraeus crozeri. The sequence goes on from CAJQUW010001562.1 coordinate 16,362, forward strand.
ACTTAGAATACGACGACATGAATTGCAGATGGCGGAAGGTAATCTGGTATCGCTGACGTCGTAGCCATCCATCGAAAAAGTATCGGGACTGTATCTCTATTGTTCTAACAGTACAATGACTGATTGAATTGAATACATCAGTGTCTCGATAAGTATCCGTGGACTGCTGAAAATGAATTTTGTTCACTGCGCGCGCTCTGTGTAGGAGTGACAGCCAGCTATCTTAACCGTAATACTTTGATTTCGTCGCAGTATGAAATTTTATTACTTTCGTCGTAAGTGCAGGAGTTAACTTCGTCGGCGACCATGAACATTGAGCAAAGTCGCGCACTCGCACTTTCGAATGGCACAAGCGGTTCAAAGAAGGACGAGAAGATTGTGAAGACGATCCAAGATCTGGAAGGCCATCAACCAGCAGATCTCCTGAAAATATCGAGCGTGTGAGGCAATTGGTGCGAGCGGATCGTCGGCTCACAGTGCGGATAATAGCTGAAGAGCTTTCCATCAGTAAGGACAGTGTCTTGGCTATTCTTACGGAAAACTTGCAAATGCGCAAGGTTTGCGCAAAGATGGTCCCGAAGATGTTGTCCGACGAAGAAAAGGAAAGAAGGGTCGCAGTTTCTGAAGATATCATCGAACGGCTACGGGAGGATCCAAACTTACTAAGGAATGTGATCACAGGAGATGAGACTTGGATATTCGAATACGATCCAGAAATGAAAAGACAAAGTTGTCAGTGGAAAAGCCCTGGATCACCAAGACCATCCAAGGCGAGGATGTCAAAGTCGAAAGTGAAGGTCATGCTTATTGCTTTTTTCGATATCCAAGGTCTGATTCACTTCGAATTTCTCCCCCAAGGCCGAAATGTCAACCAATACGTTTACAAAGAGATCCTCCAGCGCCTCATGCGATCGGCTCGAGTCAAAAGAAGGAATCAGTGGCAGACGAATTCCTGGATCCTCCACCACGATAGCGCGCCACCGCACACTGCTCTCAGTGTTCGGCAGTATCTGGCTGGAAGGAACGTTCCAACACTGGAGCAGCCCCCATACTCACCGGACTTAGCCCCATCGGACTTCTTCTTGTTCCCGAAGATCAAAACGGTCCTGAAAGGAACTCGTTTTCCTGACCTGGAGACCTTGAAAAACGCTGTGACGATGGAGCTGAAGAACATTCACGAAATAGCCTACCAGGAGTGCTTCAAAGCATGGCACCGAAGGTTGCACAAGTGTGTGAACTGCGGAGGGGACTATTTTGAAGGAATTCAACATTGATATTTATATTTCTTATGTAATAAACTTTTTGTGGATCAAGTCCCGATACTTTTTAGACACACCTCGTATGTTCTGATCACAGTCGTCATGCTCTCAGTCAATAGGCGCATGTTCTCGCTCTCTTTGATTTCGCAAAGCAGAGCAGACAAATTCGTGCCCGACAAGCGTCGTGATCTAGTCGATCCTTCGGCATCGCTGGGGGTCGCTGCAAGTGGTCATCAACATCTAGATCAACTGACTGCTGACCTGTACTTACGTGCGAAGCAGCCGAGTTGTGCGCACGCGCAAGCACAAGAAATTGATCGCGATTCACAAATCGAACTTCAACTTTACACTAAGTCGCATGCGCAGTTTAATTCTGATGAAGTTGATTGGGGAGAGGAACGCATTGATCATGGAAGACAAGTAAAGCAGAATGATGCCATAGATATCGAACAATGACAGTTTGTAGCGATAGATGGTGGGTGTCCTGACTAAAACATCGACTTTATCATACATAGGCGTGGCATGACTTCAAAGTCAAACAATTACAGGCACATAATTTCAAGAAAAGTGTACGAAAATCAAAAAAGCAAAAAAGTGAAAAAAAGCTGTAGAAACAAAAGAGCTCGATCGATTTTTTTCAAATTTGCGTTTTTATACTTTCCTAAGTGTACTGAGCAATCTCCATTTGATTTCTAGACTGGGCACATAATTTCAAGAAAACGTACAAAATTAAAAAAGCTGTAGAAACAAAAGGGCTCGATAGATTTTCTTCAAATTTGCGTTTTCATACTTTCCTAATTGTACTGAGCAATCTCCATTTGATTTCTAGAGTGGGCATGAAACTTGAGGTATAACCCCTAAAAAACACACCGTGGCATTTGGAGACAAGTTCATTCCGTTTGTTGAGTAGGTTATCACCGTCGTGGTACAAAATAAAAAAACTTCTCTCTGAGACAGAAGTCGCACCTTTTCGTTACTTGGTTGAAGGGCTTGTAGACATCTTCTTTCATACCTACATAGCGTCATACTAAGACTATCATCATTTCACTTCCTCTTCTTGCTACGACAGAAGGATTGGAAGATCGGTTCCAAAACAATCTTTAGAGTGTATCATGTGACCAAGCTGAATCATTACTTGCGTAGTTTTTCATATCTGCCATATAGTAACTGCAGTATATTAGGTAAAGTGGCAACTCAGCATTTATTAAATCCCTAATGTGTATACAGTTTCGATTTTATTAAAAGAACTCGAGTTGATCACAGATGGGTGTTGATACCAAATGTGAGATATGCAAATGTTTGCGGTTTTGAAGAAATGACCACGGAATTGACTGATTTTGATAGTGATGCAGAAGAAATAATGGTGTTTTGCAGATCCTCCGTGTCATGACAGTCTTGGAGAGGTAATAGAAATTATCAATAACCTGGGGCTAGCGTCACGAAGAGCCGTTAGCGATAACGGAGCAATTAAATGAAGCCTCGAGCGTCACGAAGCTTCCGTTTCATAACGGCTCGTTTACTTAAAATAATCCGTGCGTCAGGAAGAAGCGTTAAGCCGCCGTTTGTCGCGCCGTTTAGAAAATCGCTAACGGAGGTGAGGGGCGTCTTTAAGACCTCCGTTAGCGAGATCTTATATCTATTGGCTGCTGATTTACAACGATATCGACAATATTCGACACTATACAATATCGACAAGCAATTGTTCATTCTCAGAGACCATGCATCTGTGGCGGCTGGATTTCGATGATTATTATTTTGAGGAAAGGCGTGTTTATCGTGACAGAATAAATCCCTTGGCAGAATTAGGAGACGTGGAATTTTTTGAGAGATATAGATTTCCAAAGTCCATCGTATACGAACTGTGTGAGGAATATCGATCAATTTTAGAAAGAAAAACACAGCGTTCTCAAAGCCTCTCAGTGGAATTACAGATGTGCATTGCATTGAGATATTTCAGTCATGGCGGATTTTTACCTCAAGTTGCGGATATTCATGGAGTTTCAAATAGATCTGCAAGTCGATCTATACATGATTTTTCACAAGCAATAACAAGGAATCGCAAGAAGTACATTGTTTGGCCATCGGAAGAGGACATGTTAAGGAACGTGATCAATTTTTATAATTACAGTGGCCTTCCGAAGACAATAGGAGCAGTCGATGGTTGTCACATACCAATCAAAAAGCCCTCACTTCCTTTCAATGAATGCACTTTTGTCAACAGAAAGGGATTTGTATCAATCAATTGCCACGTCGTATGTGATTTTGACTTAAAGATCATCGATTTCAGTCCGCGATGGCCTGGAAGCACACACGATTCGTTTATGATGCAGCAATCAAATTGTTTGAATGAACAAGAAAGCATGTCTAATTGTTGGATTCTAGGGGATTCGGCATATCCTTTATTGACGTGGTTATTGAAGCCGTTTGATGCCCCCAATTCAACTGCTCAGAATGAGTACAACAAAAGTCACAAAAAGGCTAGAAGTGTAATCGAAAGATGCCATGGTGTTTTAAAATCGCGCTTCCGTTGCCTAACAATTGGCATGAATTTCTCACCGGCAAAGTGCTCCAACATTATTATGGCTTGTGCCTGCTTGCACAATCTCGCAATTGAGTCTTCTTTCTACGGTTGGTCACCTCATTTGTGTGAGCCGCAGTAAGTAGGGCATTGTGGTGTACAAATTCCTCCACCAGCACCTTGATTTCATTCTGTGAAAACGGTTGCTTCCTAGTTCGCTTTTGCTTGCCAGCGGCAGCCATGTCTTCGTCAAACGTCTTCGGTCTTGCTTTCGGTCTGCTGTGGAGCGTTCTCGCCTAGGCAGTCAGCACGTAAGCACATGCACCACATGACATGCGCAGTAAGATTTGGTTGGATAATCATAATGGCAAAGCTGTGATGATGCGACAGTGACGATGCATGACGATGAAAATCATGTGACTTATGACGTTTTTCATCTGACCTTCGACTGACCATGTCATCCGAATAACTGTCCGTTAGTTTAACGGAACGTCAAGTAAACGGAGCTTTTGTGACCCTCATTACGGCTGCTCCGTTTATGGCCTCCGTTAAGCCCTCCGTTAGAACGGATTTAACGGAGGCTTCGTGACGCTAGCCCCTGCCTGGTTTGCTGCAGGTAAGAATTGTAAAGCTGTCAGCAACGAGGTACATTGTCAGCTGTTCACAATCACGTGACTCGGATCAGCGTGCTAATTTTAGTGTCGTCACTCGTGCACGATCGAGTATCATGTTGTCAGTGTTGGATGCTCTGTACATCAGGTTCCTGTGTAGTCAGAAAGATTTTGTGTTGCAGTTGGTTCTGCCATGGTAATTTGAATTGTAATCGCTGCTACACCACTGTTTAGTCATGTCCAGAAAATAATCAAAGACAATGATTTCAATTAACTTTAGAAGATGTGATACAATGACAAATTAGCATGACTGTGGTACGTTTGAAAAGGCTGTGGTCGTAAGTCATTGTTTTTAACTAAGGAAGACCGAGGTAAAGAAATGCCTGAAGATGTGATGTGGATGCTTCACGAAATACATCGCGAATTTCAAAAAGTGATTGATCTAATTTTTCACCTCGGTCTTCCCAAGTTAAAATCAATGACTGTGGTAAAACTCCAGTATCAAAAAAATAAAACTTAGGAATGCAGAAGCCTATTAATAGTAATCGTTCTTCTTCAGATAAATGAAATAATGTCCTCAAGAAGGAAAATATCTCTCAAGGAATACCAACAGCGCTCTAAATCGGAGGTAAGTTCATCTGGAGCAAATTGATGTGCTGCATGTGTGATTTTAGGAAACTTTGACAATCAAACAAACATAATGATGATTTTCTTGGATTAATTTTTATCAGAATTAGGGCTACTATTCAACACCAAAACATTTTGTTACATTAATTTTGAATTCATTAACAGATTGTTAAACCAACTTCAAATAATTTAAAAGAGTAGAAAGCAGTTGAGATGTTCTCCATACACTTAGCACATGGTGTTGGATTTTTTAAATCCAATAATAATTTAACATTTAGATAATGGAAAACATCGAGGCAGCATTGATCAGCAACTCAGCATTTATCATATCCCTAATGTGTATACAGTTTCGATTTTATTAAATGAACTCGAGTTGAACATAGATGGGTGTTGATACCAAATGTGAGATATGCAAATATTTGCGGTTTTGAAGAAATGACCACGAAATTGACTGATTTTGATAGTGATGAAGAAGAAATAATGGTGTTTTGCAGATCCTCCGTGTCATGACAGTCTTGGAGAGATAATAGAAATTAACAATAACCTGCTTGGCTTGCTGCAGGAAAGAATTGTAAAGCTGTCAGCAACGAGGTACATTGTCAGCTGTTCACAATCACGTGACTCGGATCAGCGTGCTAATTTTAGTGTCGTCACTCGTGCACGATCGAGTATCATGTTGTCAGTGTTGGATGCTCTGTACATCAGGTTCCTGTGTAGTCAGAAAGATTCTGTGTTGCAGTTGGTTCTGCCATGGTAATTTGAATTGTAATCGCTGCTACACCACTGTTTAGTCATGTCCAGAAAATAATCAAAGACAATGATTTCAATTAACTTTAGAAGATGTAAATGTGGGTCCACATCACAATTCAGACACAAGAAATGATGAAACATAAATCTGGTGAATCATAGAATAACTCCGATGAAAATTGAATTAAATACTTGAAATTTCAGCCAAGAGGCATAGTAACATCTCCAATTTTCCATGAAGACTTGCATTATAATGCCGTTCATGAAATTCCCTTGATAATCAGCTTAATTTCCGCTAAATTAAGACGATTGCTACCAGATTTTCATTACTTTTGATATCCAACATGTTTCATGCTACCTACATATCATTACCTATTGTGTTCATGTCAATAGTATACGTAATTTGCAAAAATTTGGCTTTTTAAAAAGTGCTGAAATAAGTTTTTGGACCTTAGGAACGTATTCTCTGCAAAAAACTGAATATTTTCATATAAAAAGTTAAATGGTATACAGATAGTTTTCTGAGTCGACAGTCTGCATACTACACTGTATATACATGTATGATATAGCATGTATGCCTACTCTATGATAATTGATTTCAAGATCGTTTCTCTTTGGATTTCATTTCTCTATTTTGTTTTCCAGGATGCTGAGGTTGATGAGCAGGCAAATAAAAAGTCAAGAATATCAGTTCTGTGAACCTGCAAAAACTCCACAAATACCTTTCGTACAGTTTTATTCCTTGTAAATATTCCGTCTATTTTTACTTCTTGTAAAATATATACGCACATATAGATCTATGAATCACTTTGATGTTTTTCTCTGGTATTCTGCAGTGATGAATAAAATAAAAGTGGGAACGCAACTGAGTACCTATAAAAGTCATTCTGTTGGCACGAGAAATTGAGCAGCCAAGCAAAGACATAAGTAAGATCAGTGATGAACATCGATGAAACGATGCCCAGTTCTGTTCTTTTAAGTGCCTAATTTCATTTAATCAGTGTTTGTAACTACGATTTAGAGATGATCAGATATGACAAACTTACAGCTCGCAAATTGTCGTCAATGAGAACATCTTTAAGTTCAGGCAGATTTTAGTTTGGAATTTCTTTGTATTAGTAGATGTGAAATTGAGAATTTCAATTAAATTATGTCTATTTCTTAGACTCCAAAGATTTAGATAAATTAGCAATTAGAGGATTTCTCACAAAAATTAAGTGCTCTAAAAGAGACCATTCGGTAAGAAATAGAACCTATATGAATTTAAATTCTAAAACTGACATACATCTCTTTGGGTGATATCACCTTGCTCACATGGCACTTTGCTTGAGACTTGAGACTTGCCCTTACCAGGTATGAAAACTTTCGGTCATCACATAGACGCATTAGCGTCATCATACACATAGACGGCCTCAGATCAGAACCTCGACAGCAGAAATCCTAACAGCAATCATATTGTGGTTTAGCACACATTATGTATCTTGCAAGGCTCAAAAACAACTACCAGGAGCAAAATAATTCTATTTTTTGAGAACTTTTTTGAGTGGACAAAAAAATGGACCACTTTTGCTGGTCAGGCCTGCAGGGATATATACGTACATAGAAATGAGTTATCTAGTATATCAATCAATTTTTCAGTTATCAAAAGTCTGCATTGTTCGGATGAAGCTAGAGAATGATAAGTGAAGTTTCAACAGCTATTCTCCCTTTAACATACTGCTGGCATGTCGCCTAAGTTAGCGTACCTGCTAAAACAAAGAAAACTCTCTTTTGCAAGCACACTGTATGTAGAATAATTAAACACTGAGTTGTACTTATACCACCGGCTATTCAGATCTATTCCCATTTTTGAGTTGAGTATATAACTCAGAACTTAATTATGCTGTTTTGCAATGTTCGGATTGTTCTTTTGGAGTAAACTGTAGGCTTATTTGTTATAAAACGACTTCCATCATGTAATTAAGCCTACATGAGTTTACCTGATTAAAATCAATGCTTTGGCACAACTGCAATGCAAAAATGTCAATTGCTATTCGAAAATTACTGGCGAGGAATGTTCACGGCTCACGAGGAGTTTATATTCAAGTAAATGAGATAAATTGTGATCAATGCTTATTTTTGAAAAATCAGAGCTGCATCGCTCACAGAAGCCAAAGCATTGGATAAAATTTCCCGATGATTCTATCAACATTCCATGACAAAAATTGCATCGAGACAGACAAGGAACCACCAATTTAAATTAATAACTTCAAGGCACCTGCTATTCGCATGATGCAGCATAGTAGAAAAACAACAACATAGAAGACATTTTTGCATGTTATACTAAAAAGGATGCACTGAAAAATGTTCAGTGTACATTTGTGTCATTTGTTTAAAAGTTGACTTAACTTTTGATCACGATCTGTCAATTGCATGTAGAAGGCTATGGACCTTGGGTTCTGAAGCTAACACACAGCACCAGCGGTTGATGCACCTTTATCAACACAGTCTGGACCAAAACCAGGCTAAAACATTATATTATTCAGATCATATTTGGAAATAGAATTGCAAGCAAGTTCTCTTTGAAATTGTTAATATAGTATAGTAGATAATATAGATATAGATAGTATACAAGTAGCTGTAATTGTATGAGATTAATTGTAATAAATATGGATAAATATGTGTAACAAGTATGTATGAAGATAATTGTAATGAGAAACTGTAATTGTATAAAGCTACATTGGAAATATGGAAAATATACTTTCAAGTAAATCTCAAATGCAAAATCAGCTCAATATTGCCAATTATACTCGTCAAACTCATCAACATTGACGCTTCACAAGTGAAGGAGTCTAGCTGCATGAGGGGGAACAGAAAGTAAAACTAGAAGATAGAAGATGCAAGATAACCCTTTGAACTAATGAATCCTTAGTGGCCCTTAAGAGAGCCGTTTGAAGCGTGTATTCTTGATGATCAGTCGGTACTCTCTTGGGAATTTTCAAGCTGTTGGACTTAGTGAAAGACTTAAAAGCATGACTCGGATTTCTTATATGAAGATGAAACACTCTCAGTGTGGGAAGTTTTGCTTCTTGATGGAGATGGAGCGGCCGGCACCGGTTGCTGAACCGATGGATATCTCGAAAGGCGATAGGTAGCAAGACGCAGTGCTATAATTTTACAGTAGATAGGCTGAGGAACACACAATGCTGCCAAAATTCAAGCAGGCTAGAATATGGGATTATGGAAACTACATGTACATCAATGTATAGGTGGATGAGCTGCACGTGTATGTATGTAAGTTGCCGGCAATCATTCAAAGGACAATTCGCAATATTTATGTCACAAAACATACGCGTAGGTAGGTCTACTCTGAAATTATGTTGCATTGACATGCTCTTCCTGCTGCAATGATTGACAAGATGATGATGCAATGACCTTCCTGCTGTTATGACCTGACAATGCAATCTATTCTCAATTGAATGCTGCCGCCCGGCGCATTGAGTAGATGACCTGCTGGACGACCGGTCTTCAAAATTTGCTGCATCAAGGTTGGAGCCGGCCGCCAGCTTTTCAGTGTACTTTGCAAAGATTCACGATTCGTTTCATTGATCTTTATCAAAAGCATTTCGATAAAATGACTCAATAGATCGCCTTGCGGCAAAAATATGCATTAGATTCATCTCAGGAGCTTACAACATTGACTCAAGGTAGAAGCTGAACAAGACCTCAAACTCACCTGGCTTTCCTTCGGTTTACATACGGAAAGAACGTATTTTCTTTCATATTCGACATATACATCTGTCAAATGAGCTACAAGTAGCACACCAACTCAGAGAATGAAACTCCGCTGCTGTCATCAAACAGTCTCTTGCAACTTTAGTCAAAGTAGCTTTATTGAGTTCCGCAGGACAAATATTGATGTATAGAAGCCGTTTAATGTAATCAACAATAGGCTTTTGTTATTACACGCGTCCTTCAAATGTGACCGTGCTCTGAAAGCTGCAAGCTGTGACAGCCTAGGTAGTCTGATCAGCTGCGAAGGTGTATATGTGTCGGCAAAAAAGTATAGCCGTCGTAGATACGAAACCAAAGAGTTTGACGACGACTGCCCTATGAGAATTCGCAGGGTTTTGAATTCTGCAAGAGCATCAATCCAGTTTAACATATCGTCGGTGAATCGGTAAAAGGCCCTATGTGTAAAATTTTCGAAAATGACTTTTTAACGTAGAAACGTTCTCAATTGTGTTTTACACAACGTCCTTGAACGATAAGTTCAATTTCGAACAGGAAGCTTGCTTAAATTCAGAAATGCAAAAGGCCCTATGTGTCGACAGTCCATTTTTGTAATCGGTAAAAGGCCCTATGTGTATGCTTGTTTCTAAAATACTTCATAACGTAACATTTTAACGTAGAAAGGTTCTTAATTGTATTTTGTACAATGCCCTTGAACGATAAGTTCAATTTCGAACAGGAAGTTTGTTTTAATTCAGAAATGCAAAAGGCCCTATGTGTCGACAGTCCATTTTTGTAATCGGTAAAAGGCCCTATGTGTATGTTTGTTTCTAAAATACTTCGTACGACGCACGGACTAACGAGTCTTGGCAACATTGAAATGTCCCGACAACAGCACGCTGAAAATCCACTTTCTCACGTTCGATCAGACGACAATGCTGACTCATCACGAGTATCGATAAGGTCACCTTGATGAGAACGAAATCAGTTCAGCGAATCTAGTTTCATGCGCACGACGGTCGGTCGCTCTCTCTCTTGCTGTCTTCGTCATTGAGTGTAGTGTCGTGGATCGTCGGTATTCCTGCATCAATTTATGTGTGATTAATATGTGAACGTTCGTCTCTCTTAGCTCTGTTGTCTGGTGTTCTTCGTTTCCGTCACTGTCGATTACTTTTGGAGTTATATCCAATTTTGTGCTCATCAGTAGTGAATTCTGTTCAATGCGACACAAAGACTATGTAATATTCAAAGACTGAAAACTCTCCTATCTCTGTATGTTAAGTTTTTGGAAACTACTTATTTGTCCTCAACGAAGATATCGGATAATTTTAATACATTATAAGATGGGAGCTACCATGGATATTCTTGTACTCATCATAGATATATACCGTTTCCAAATTTTCTACGAGTTTACAGTCTTTACATCTTCCACTGTCTTTGATGCGACATGTCGGTTCTTCGGAAGGGCAGCGATGTATCCAAGCACACTATTGTGTGTGGTACATGTGTTGCGGATATTGACAGTGAATGCATTCAATGTAATAATTGTAAAGCTTCGTTTCATCTGAAAAAGGATTGTGCTAATATCACTGCAACAACTGCCAAAGCCATTTCCTCTAGTGAAAATGTCGTATATCTATGCAACAAGTGTAAATCTTTCAATATGTGCGATTTTCTTGAACGCTTTGCTGCCATAGAAAGCGAATTGCTTACTCTTCGACAACAGCTGAACTCAAAATTAGAATTCGATATCGGCAAAATTGTTAATGACGTCATATCGGAACACGAGATGAGAGCTGAAAAGAAATGCAATTTAATGGTATTTGGTCTTGAAGAACCTTCTGATAGTGGGAACGAGGATAAGGATGACTTAAAGCAAATCGAAGAAATTCTGAGTGTAATAGATGTGGACATTGAACAGGTATCTTGGTGTAGACGTGTCGGCAAACGTACTAGTCAAAAGTCTACGCATCCGCTTGCTCTCGCAAGAACACAAGTTGAAATGTATTAAAAACGCCAAACTATTAAGAAAGGATTATCGTTTCAGAAATGTTTATTTGAATCCTGATTACACTTATCTTCAGAGGGAGAGTCATAGACGTCGTCGGAACATGGCCCAAGCTCACAAGAACTCGATTGCCGCTGATAACTCTCCTGGTATTCAACGTGGTGCAGCTACTTCCTGCTGACGGCGTAATGGCCTACAATTGCCATCTTTGTGCTACTTCAATTCCCGTTCTGTAAATAACAAAATCGACGAAATTCAGATTCTTTCGAGAGAACATTCCCCTGACTTTATTTGCGTGACCGAATCCTGGTTAGATCCCTCAATTCCTGACTCTGTGGTATCCATCCCTGAATATTCTGTCTATCGTGCTGATCGTTCCAGCGGTAAGAAGGGTGGCGGTATTCTCTGCTGGCTGAGAAATTGTTTCTTCTCACTGATCATATTTAGCAAATCTGTATTTGCCGATGTGGAGTTGCTCATCTTGCGAGTTATGTATCGACAGTTTAAGTGCATCCTTGCGGTCATTTACTTTCCCAAAGGCAGATCCCCAAATCTAGCTGAAAAGCAAACTCTGGAAAATTATGTGTGCTCTATTATCGATGATTGCTTGTCTCGTTTTCCTGATCATGTCGTGTATATCGTTGGCGATTTCAATTTAGGTGATCACTCACAGTTCGAAATTTCATTTGGATTGGAAAATGTGATTCACCAGCCTACTCGGAAAAACGCAATTCTAGATCTTGTACTGATACCGGATGAATATGTGTCTCAATATTCAGATCCTACAATTATACCTCCCCTGAGCACATGTGATCACAATGTTATTTTACTCAAGCCTTGTCTTCAATTCCTGTATGACCGCGAATATATTTCGGTTTTGGATTTGCGTGATTCGAATTGCAATGTGGCCAAGAGTTATCTGTCATCTTTTGATTGGCAGAATGTCTTGTTGGATGTGAGTCTTGATGAATCTTGCGAACGATTTTACGGTGCTCTCCGAAGTGCTTTGAGTTACATTCCTTGTGATTTAATTATTAGACGCCAATCTGACAAACCCTGGATCACTAATGTTATCAAGGTGCTAATCAATAAAAGGTATAAAGCATACCATGAGAAGAATTGGGACCTATATTATCACTATCAAAGCAAAGTGAAGTCAGCAATATTTGATGCTAAGAAACACTGGGGTGATGCTGTTTTGAATTCGTCCAGTCATTCCTTATGGGATGTGTATAAAGCAGTCATGAGCGATAATAAGAGAAATTACAATTGGCTTCCACAATGTGAACCGACTAAATCGGTAATGCTAATTATTAACGAGCTTAATGCATCGTTGGTCTCAAACTTTATCTCCGATCCTTCCTCAGTCGTTCAATCTTATTCGCAGTCTTGTACAGATATCCAATATTTCTATGCTGATACTGTGGAGTCTCTCCTTAACAAAGTAAAGCCCAGCACTTCTCCTGGATCAGATTGCATTCCGTCGATTGTGTGGAGTAAATTTGCATTTGAGCTCTCGGTACCCATCGCCATGATATTCAACAAATGCATAACTCAAGCTAACGTGCCTCATAGTTGGAAGTGTGCAGATATTATTCCGTGTCCTAAAACGAATCCACCTAACTTAAAAAATGTAAGACCTATATCTCTGCTGCCAGTTCCGGAACGTCTGTTAGAAAAGCAGTTGCTGAAACACATGAAGAGTGAATTCATTGACCGATATGACCGCAAACAATTTGCATATCGCCATAAAAGTTCCACGACCTGTGCCCTTCTAGACATCGACAACTTCATCTCCTCAAGTTTACAAGAAAAGAATGTTATTGCATGCCATTTGCTTGTGCTTGACATGGAAAAGGGCTTTGACAAATTGTCTCATCGCATCTTAATTGACAAAATGAAATCAGACGGTTTCAGTGATTTTACCTTTAATTTTGTGATTAATTACTTGAGTTCTCGTTTACAAAGAGTTCGTTGGCAGTCTACATATGGTGACTATTTACCAGTTTGCAGCGGAATACCTCAAGGGTCATGTATTGGCCCCTTTGTATTCAATTACTATTGTGCCGATATGCCATACCCTGTATCTGATGATGTTATGTTAGTCAAGTACGCGGACGATATCATTATCATTGGTAAAGTGAAGCTAGATTGTCGAAAAAGTCCACTTCTATCCACATTTTCCGAAATACTGAGATGGTCTGACGAAAATAAGATGACAATAAAATCAGAGAAAAGCCACCAAATGTTTGTTACGCTACGTTCCAACTATGATATGGATGACTTCTTTATCCCTCAGATTCCCGTGTGCAAGTTCATAAAGATACTTGGTGTAACATTTGATTCCAACTTGAACTTCCGACAGCATGTGCATAACATTTCTAAGAAGGCATCATCAAGACTTCACGTTCTGCGAAAATTAAAGCCCTTCCTTCCTACTTCAGGTTTAGTACAAATATACAACAATTGTGTGAGAAGTATACTAGAATACTCTGCTGCCATGTTCGTTGGTTTCAGCAGTTCTAACAGTTCTTCCTTGGAACGTGTGCAGAATAGGGCTCACAAAATTATTTGTGGCTCCTCAGTAATGGATAAAAGACCGTTCCAGGACACCCTATTTTTCAATTTTTTGCACCTTTAAAAAACGACTAAATTTATCAATTTATGTCATTATTTCAGGTTTTTAAGACCTAAATTCATGAATTTAGACCGTTCCAGGACACCATAAAATCAAAAAATTAGTACTTTTAAAAACGACATAAATTTATGAATTTAGTCCCTTTTTCAGGTTTTTAAGACCTAAATTCATGAATTTAGTCTATTCAAAAAGTACCATTTTTTCAAAAAATGGTATTTTTAAAAACAACATAAATCGGAGCGAAGCTCCTCTGGCTTAAGCCGATTCATGAATTTGAACCCTTTTTCAGGTTATGAAGACCTAAATTCATAAATTTATGTCGTTTTTAAAAATACCCAATTTTCAAATTTTTCAAAATCTCAAATTTGTGAATTACAATCGGGCGAAGCCCTAGAACCTTCGGTTCGATTTTCACCCCCAAAATCATGACCGTTCCAGGACACCGAAAATCATAAAAGTTAAGAATCTCAAATTTGAGAATTACAATTTTCACCCTTAAAATCATGACCGTTCTAGGACACTAAAAATTATAAAAGTTGAGTATCTCAAAATTTGAGAATTACAATCGGGCGAAGCCCTAGAACCTTCGGTTCGATTTTCATTGCTTAAATCATGACCGTTCTAGGACACCGAAAATCATAAAAGTTGAGAATTTCAAATTCATGAATTTTATCCATCTTTCAGGTTTTTAAAATATATCATGTGACTAAAAATATTTCTTTAAAAATGGATGAAACAAAAGTGGAAGGAACTTCAGAAATGGAAGGAACCTCAAGAATATATCCTTCGTTATCTCAATTAAAAACAGGTGAAATGGTTCTCAATTATTATTAAGATTAGAGCACTATGATAAATTAAGAAGACGCAATTATTACTTAGTCATTCTTCGTTATTGTATGCTCAACATTATTTAAAGTACTAATTGTGTGAAGTAGAAGATCATTGTAACTCATAAACTCAAAATTATTCAATGAACCCGTACACTGGCTGATAATTGAAGAGAGAGACAGAGATTGAAGAGAGAGAAACATCTAGCAGCTTTTCCCTAAAATTATGTTGAACAGCGCAATCATTTGTCATTTCAATTTACCCATCGGTAAACTTTTGACATTTCAACTTACGCGTGCGTAAAGTTTTGTCATTTCAATTTACCCCTACGTAAATTATTTTCAGAATCTGTTTTCAAAATCTATTTTCAAAATCCATTTGCAAAGTCTATTTTCAAATTCAGTTTTAGAAATCGATTTGCAAAATTCATTTAGCGTTTGCCAAACACATACGGGTAGTAAAGTACTTCCCATTGTGAAGACATGAATAGATTAAGCACATAAGAGTGCATTGACAATAAAAGCAAATGACAATAAAATTCTTCTTCTAAATTTAGAACGCATAGACGGCGACATGCGGGATAGTTGTTATGGCAATTTTAAACAATCATTTTAACGATGAAACATATTTTACAAATGAAGTTCATGAAGAAAATTGAAATATATAAAACAATATAGATTAGAATAATTATAATATAATCATTTCAAAATCGAATAAGTAGTAAGGAAAGACATCATTAGAGAACAGTTTTAAATCAATACCCCCTCCCTTCTGACTTCTAGGGGTCCCTTAAGAAATTTTTTTATTATAAAATGAGCAACATAAATGAGTTTTTGAAATTATATGGAACACAAACGACAACGAATTTCGACCTAAAGAAAATCGCTAATCGATTAGGAATAAAGAATTTTCATGTTCTAATGAGAAACGAATTACAATTCCTAAAAAATAGGCCATCAGAAACCTTCAGTTCCCGGAACAAAGTTCCATCAATAACTGTAAATTTCATAACGAATCTTCACACTTCAGACCAAAACGGCGTACATTGGTCAGCAGGTATCTTTAGTAAAAACGGAGATAATTATTATTTTGACTCATACGGGCTTCCACCTACAAATGAAGTAAAAGAATTACTTGGAACGGGAACATACAATACGTTTCAAATTCAAAAACCGGGAACAACTTATTGTGGACAATTATGTCTTTATGTTTTATTTAAATTACAAAAAGGAGTACCATTTCTAGATATTATGTTAGAGTTAAACAATCTATAACTCAAGCGAAGCTAGCTAAAGCGCCACCTAAAGGTTAAAGCTCTGTTTTCTGTAATTCATTTTGATAAAAACGGCCTCTGATATCCTCATTATCTAAATCTTTAATTTCATAAGTAATCGGATAACTTTGATTTATTTTGCAAACTTCAAATATTTCTTTAGTCCAATAGCCAACAAAGCCTTTTTCAAATTTGTTCTTATATTTAAATATTCTAACTCTATCTCCAATTTTAAATTTCGGCTTAAGTTTCTGCAAATTCGGATTACTCTCATTGGAATAATTATTCTCGAATATTTTCTTTCGTATTAAATCAGGGTCGTCAGAAGCATTCTTTGGGGTTTCTTCAATACCTGAATGAACTTTATTATTGTACTGCTCTACAATTCCTGGTAATATTTTTAACCATTTCGGATTTCCTTGCTGAGTAAATTTCTTGAAAATTTTATTTTTTAACGTCCGATTGAATCTTTCTATCACTATAGCTTTTCCTGCGTTTTCAGTTGAATAAACAGTTTCAAATAGTGGCTGAACATTTCTGTTATAAAATTCCGACCCTTTATCAACAAACAATTTTTCAGGCTTTCTATTACTTTCTTTAAAGATTTCTTCAAACGCATATTTAACTGATAGACCACTTTTATTTTTTAAAGGCTTTACCCAAGCATATCGTGTATATAAATCTATAACGGTCAATGCGTATTTGTAGTCCCTTTCATTCGGCATATGAATAAGATCAGCACTCCAAATATCATCTTTATTAAATACTTTTACTTTCAATAAATATTTCGGCTTTCTGTATTCCTTATGAATTTCAGATGCATAAACGTCTGAATTATGATTTTCATTTAAACCCTGACCGAATAATATTTTAGCTTGTAAAGCTTTCTTAACAAACATTCTTTCAATTTTTTCTCTAAATGTAGGATTCTGAATACTATCTAATTCTTGAATCATCTTCTTATCAGCTGCATGACGAGAACTTAGATCATGATTTCGATAAGCTAAATCATGCCTGTAAGCGGCGGCATCTACTCTATTTATTGGTTCTTCACCTGGTTTTGGATTATTATTCTCATCTAGTCTTATATCTAATCGAGTTCCTGGACCAGTATATGAATGACCAGGAAGATGTTTTTCTTTCGAATATTTACTCCAAATAAATCCAGGAAAGTTTTCTAATGTTTTTTGTATATCACCACCGAAGTGGTATGGAACTTTGTTCTTGTCACCTCCAATATGCTGACAGTTTGAGTTTTTATTTTTGTTTAATAGATAATTTAATAAATCTAAATTAGCAATTTTTAATTTAATTAAATTTTCTGAATTTGTGGAATTTGCGGTATCCATTTTTAAAGATAAAAAAACTTTTAAAAGATAAAATAAAAGTTTTACCGAATCGGAGCGAAGCTCCTCAGGTTATTACCTTATCATACTAGGACTTAGATATATTCCAGAACCATCTTTAGTTTCTTTAATTTCAATTAAATCATCAACATTGTGGAGAATATTTTTAAGAACTCGTTTTCCTTCATCAACTAATTTTAATTTACTAATAAAATTATCTACTACTCCTTTTCCTTCGGGCGAAGCCCTGGAAGACATCTCCGTTGACCCATGAACCGATGTCCCTTCTCCCCTAGCAACTTTCTCTAACTCTCTATTATGACGTTTTTGTTCTTCTAATGCTGCCTTCTCTGATTTATTTTTATTTACTGCTTGGACAATACCAGCTGTCCCACCTGCAACACTTCCTGCTGCAGCTATGCCACCTATTATTAGTGGAATTAATGGGAGAATCCCGCCATTCTTTTCTTCTTGTAATTGAATATTCTCTATCATTGGTTTACTTATGTAATACTTTTTTTTATCAATAGTAATAGTTTTAGGGGTATTTTTGTCAACAATATTACGTAATTTTAATTCAACAGTTTTATTATTAATATTACTTTTCGCTTGCGACATTTTTAATAAAAAATTTTAAGTTAAGAATTTAAAGTTATCAAAAAATTTAAATCTATTCTAGTCATGAAAAATTTTTAGTTAAGAATTTTTAAGTTAACAAAAATTTTAATCTATTCTAGTTATGAAAAAAATTTTAATTAACCTATCCTAACCATCTTTCCATTAAGAATTTCAATAGAATATTTTGCATCTTCTAGCAATAAACCATAAGCCATCAATGAAGTTGTGGAATCTTTTTTTTCAATATTAATTGTTACATCACAACCATTTTTAATAATATCTTCTGATTGTGCACTTAAATCGAAACAGAAAATTGGATATAAATGTCTCCAATCTCCAGGAGTTAATTGTGGTTCAACTCCAAATTCTATACAAAGATTTCTATAAGAATCATATCCTTCCATAAATTGATTATTGGTATCATCGAATCTTAATGGATCAATTGGATATCGAGTTTGATTTAATGAAACTTGTAAACTTCGAATTGTATTAATATGGAAGATATTATTGTTCTTATCAAAACTTGGAGAATTATTTCTTTGAAATGTTAGTAATAAATATCTTGGAGTATTCGCAGTTCTAGTAAAATGCCAGTTAAATCTTTGTTCGGAAAAAGTTACTGAACTAGCAGTTCTCTTTAGAAAATTAACTGGAATTGGTTTGTTAGTATTTAATCTTTTTGCAATAGCTGTTTCAACCTCTAAACTAGGAGTAATATGCTTAATCCACCATTCAAGTCTATCAATTTTTAAATATGCTTTTTTCCCAGTCTTACCAAAAAAGATTAATTCATTATTTGCTGTACGATGAATTATTAGTTTAAATTTTAATTGATATGATATTTTATCATAATCTAAATAACCGAATAATGGAGACAATGACCAATTTACTGTCTGTTTACTTTTTTTGTTAAATTCACGTCTTTCTTTATATGCTTCATTATTTGTTTTATTTAAATGTTTTGCAATATTTTCTACATCTTTCGCAATTCCTGCGGCATCTGTTCCAGCGTGAGTTAAATCATCAATAATTATACCATCATTAGTATCAGGAAACCAACCTTCGATTTCATGCTTTTTATTATTTTCACCAATTGTTATAAATCTAAGCATTGTATCAATTACACCTGGGGAATCACTTATTGTTTCTATATTTTGAGTTGCAACATCTAAACGCATTTGTGTAAATAATCTTGGAAAAAAATTATTCTCTAGTGTAATATTATCGGTATCTGGTAATGGTGTTGTAAAATTAGCATCACTATATAAAGAATATTCGCAGTGTAAAAATGAATCAGGTAAATATAAATAACTCTGCTGATTATCAACTTCAAAAATTAAATCTCCTCCAGTGTTTACTCTACTGGAAGATCCGGGATTCATAGCAATTCTTATATAGTGATTCTTTTTTTGATTGTAACTGGTGAACGGGGGATCATCTAATCTAAATTTATTTTCTATAAGCGAAGACATTTTTATAAAAAATAATTTGACTTTTTGTTTTTCTCACAGATAGAAAAAAAATTTTTATTAAATATAATTTTAGAATTTTACTAAATATAATTTTAGAATTTTACTAAATATAATTTTAGAATTTTGCTAGACCAGCTCCGCTACAGCTTTGCTGGTTAGACAGAAGGTTGCTGCTCACGCCATTACCTCTTATTTCTTCAATTGTTTTTTCATTATTTTTATTTTCATTATGTTTACTATCAGACGGAGCTCCGCTCCTCAAGGTTTCCCCAACAGCTATGTTACCAATTTTGTTTTTTGTTTCATCTGAAAGTTTTTTTAATTTTTTTAGTTCTTCAGAATCATTCTTGAGTTTACGAATAGCTTCTAGTTGTTTTAATTCGTTTTGTGATTTAACAGCATTTGATATTGCACTAGCTGTACTACCTATAGCAGCTGCTCCTTTTGCAGCAGATGTAATCAAATCTTTATTATTTTTAATTAAGTTAACGATACTACCAATACCAGAAAAGATGCCATCCCCTTCTTTTTGAACGGTTTCTCTATTATCATAATGATAAACAGGATTCATACGTGGTTCATGAGAAATTTTTTGATTTGAAGCAAAATGTTTAAGATTGTGTTTATAAATTATAGGCATTTTTTAGTAATAAATTTGACTTTTGGGAAAAAAAATAAATTATAAAAAATGTTTATTTTTTGTTCTTAACTTTAGCAGATTGCGTTTTTGGTTTAACTTTATCAGGAACCAAACCTGCATCAATCATTCTTTTTATTCTATGATTTTCTTTCATAATATCTCTTTCTTTTATTAACTCTTCTAATTGTTTAATTCTTTTAAAATTATTAGCTCTATTTTTATCCATTTTTAAAATTATATACTTTTATATTTTAAATTTTTTTAAAAAATTATATTTATACTTTTTTATTTTTAAAATTATATTTATATTTTAAAAATTATATTTATATTTTTTGTATTTTTTAAATTATATTTATATTTTTTATGATTCTTATTTTTTATAGGTAAAAAATATTTAAATTAATATTTACAATACTCGTTTAAGATTTACGTTTATGAATATCTAACAACTTCGAGATAACTTTATTAATTGCCTGTTGCACTTTATCTATTGCGTCAAGCAGCGTGTGATGTACTTTAATTTCTCTTCTATTAACTTGCATTTTCTGCTGATTAATCTTCAACGCCGTTTTAAGAGCATTTAACTTAATTTTAAGAACATCTAATTGTCTTTTAACAGCATCTAACTGTTCTTTATTTTCTTTAGAGTTTTCTTGTAAATTTTTCTTTAATTCATTTTCTAAATTGATTTTAAGAGTTTTCATTTTATCAACTTTTTCATTAAGTGAGTTTACTTCATTTATTATTCTATTCATCTTTTTCATTTGTTGAGTAATTTTAGAACTCAATTCATCAACACTTTTTTGGAATGTAGTTTGTAACTGTTTTAAATTTTTTTTAATTCTTTCAGGTAGTTTTTCTATTTCATTTTCTAATTGTTCTTTTAACATTTTTATCTGATGTTTATTTTTAATGACTGCAGATTTTAAATTTAAAGAAAGTAATATTAAAATTTTTGATTGTTCTGAAATCTTTTTAAAAAGTTTTGCTATATCTGCTTCTAGCTCTCTATCCTTTTTATCAAGTTTTAATAATTTTTCGTTTAATGATTTATCATTAAGTTTAAGCAACTTTAATTCATTCATCAGTGGAACCAAAACATCGTTTATATATTTTTCTTTTAATTCATTGATTTGCGTATCAACATATTGTTTATTTGTTAACTCTGTATTTTGTTGTGGAAGAATAGAAAGATGCAATGGACCAGATAAAACGTCTCCAGTTTTCATAATATAATTTTCTATCTCTATTTCTAATTCACGATTATTCGGGATATATGCACCTCCACCAACATTTGGTAACATCATTTTTAAACAATAAAAATAAAATTTTTTTCTGATTATAAAAAATACATAAATTATAAAAAATAAAATTTTTCCTAATAAAAATAAAAAAAATGGAAATGACTCAAATTTGTCAAGTTTTCAATATGCGTTTTTTAAATCAAACACTATTATATTCTCATATGAAAAACACACCATGTGGTATGCATATGAATCAATTACAACCTAATAATATACAACCTAATAATATTCAACCTAATAATATTGAGAATAATATTCAACCTAATAATAGTATTCAGTATAATAATATTCAATCAGAGCAACCATTACAAAGATTAAAGCATTTATTTATTTCAGATAAAGAACAAAATCTTTATACTGCTAGAATAAATACACCTAGGCAAAATACTGCTAGAATAAATACACCTAGGCAAAATACACCTAGGCAAAATAATAATAATTATTTAGCACAAAATAATAATGTAGCACAAAATAATCCTTTTGTTCAAAATAATCCTTTTGTTCAAAATAATAATGTAGCACAAAATAATTATATTGATAAAAATCAATTTGTTGAAAGTAATAACAAAAAAATATGTTCCGGATGTAATAAAAATATAACATCAAAAAATTTTGCACGTCATTTAAAATTATGCGAACAAACAGAAGAGGTTAAAAAAGAAAAAAAAGATAAATTAAAAGATCAGTTATGTCGTAATTGTAATAAATATTTTACAAATCAAGGAATTACTAATCATTATAATTCTTGTATAAGTTCTACAAGACAATGTACAAGTTGTCAAATTACTAAACCTAAGACAGAGTTTTATGATAGTAAATATCAGTGTAAGGATTGTTTAAAAGAAAAAGTTAAATGTAGAGGTTGTCAAAAAATTATATTAAAGAAAAATTTTCAGCGACATGTAACACTATCTCCAAAACTTAATCAACATAATAATCAACATAATAATAATTTATGTCAAAATAATAATTTATATTAGTATTTCAACTAAAATAGTTGTATTTCAACTAAAATAGTTGTATTTCAACTAAAATAGTTGTATTTCAACTAAAATAGTTGTATTTCAACTAAAATAGTTGTATTTCAACTAAAATAGTTGTATTTCAACTAAAATAGTTGTATTTCAACTAAAATAATCTTATATATATTAAAATATTATTTTTTATAAAGAATAAAATATTATTTTATTAAAATATTCTTAAGCATTCCGGAAGAGAGGAGAGGTTCGGAACATACTTCTTTTGAGTATAGGAACAAAAAGTCCGACACATTCCGGAGGTTCTACAGAGGTTAAAAACACTCATAAGAGTGTAAGAATGCGAGTCCGGAATTAAAAAAATAATAATTCCTAAATTTTTATTTTAAAAATATTAAATGAATAAAAACGAAAATTTGGAAGATTTATATTCACCGGTTATAATTAAAAGTAATAAAAGTAATAAAAGTAATCTAAGTCGTCATAAATCTCTTAATGCAATAAACGAAATAATAAATAATTATATGAATAACACTGAGTTTCAAGATACACTAACCCCTCAAGATCCGAATCTCAAAGATATTAATAATATTGTAGAAAATCCTATATAAAATACTAAATATAATAATAATATAGATAAAAATATATATAATAATATAGATAAAAAATATTTAGAGCCACTACCCCCTAATTCATCTCTTAATAAAAAAATACCACAATCAGATCTTACACGTCTTTGGAATTTTTTAAAATTTCATTGTATAAAAATATTGTTAGCATGTATTTTAATATTTTTTATTTATCATCTTGTTATATGTAATGGAAATCAATGGGGTTACTTTCTAACAGAGGAACAAAAGAGAATAAATTTTTATAAACAAGAAATAAAAACTTTTAAAGGATGGAAGACTGAGGAGGATAAGATTAAGGATAAAACTAATAATAAAAATATTAAACAAGGTAAAATGTATCAAGAAAATTTACATTTCATTGTTTACGGTAAAACTGGAAGTGGTAAGACTACGTTTATTAAAAAATATATAAACCAATATTATAAGGACGAAACAAAAGTACATATTTTTTGTATGCATACTTCTGAATGGCCAACTTTTACAAGCGTCTATAATGATAAACAATTAGATGAGTTACAAGATATGGAAAGTTTTGCTGGTACACCTGAAAATAAATCTTTATTAATTTTAGATGATGTTGCAAGTTTATCAAAACAAAAAAATATGTCAGAAATATTTACAAAAGGAAGACATCAAAATATTCAAATAGTTGTATTAGCTCATAAAGCTTGTGATGTAGATAATAAGATTAGAGAAAACATTCAAACATTTTTTACAACTACACAAAATAATGCAGCATTCTTTAATGATATCAATAAAAATTATAAAATGAATATGCCTTTATCATATTATACACAACATAAATATGGAATAATACGTGTTGACACCATAAGTGAACATATGCAAGTATATGATAAAGATTTAAATATATTAGTAGATACCGAACATGAAATCTATAATAACTCTCAAGATTTTGATATTAGAATATATGCAAATACAAAACATTGATCAAATCAAGTTATAGAACAAATAATTATCTTTTTAGAGTCTGAAGCAAAAGTACCACTAAAAATTATTCCTGATACATTTTATTTTTATTTTGATCATTATTTAAATGCAAAATTTGGTATACCAATACCTAACAGATTACAAGATAATGAAACATTAAACTATTTAAAAATTGCAATAAATGATGTTAGAAACGGTTTAAGAAAAGCAACACCAATAATAACTGTTGTTAAATCTACATTTTCTGATGCTAAATCTACATTTGATGAAGCCAAAAAAACATATAATGATATAAAACCATTAATAAATGGTGTAAGTGAAATACTTAATAATTAAACAAATTTATCATAATCAAACCGAAGGTCCTAGGGCTTCGCACGATTTTGCAGATATATTAGTATTTTTTTTCTCTAAAAATTAAAACAAAATTTTTTTTTAAAAAAAAAACTAAAACACAAATTTTTTCTTTAAAAAATAAAAAATGAAAACATTTTATTGTGTCTTATGTAAAAATAAGTTACAAACAAAAAGAAGTTATCAATCTCATCTACAAAGTAAAATGCATTTACAAAATGTAGAACGAGTTGATGAAGGAAATATATTAAAATTAAATAGTTATAAAAACTATCTAGAAACATTGCCTATTGATATAAAAGTTAAAAAAATGTTTGATGATTATTCACATTCGGAATATAAAAAATTTTTTAATAGTGAAGATGAAGCCGTAACAGATATAAAATATTTATTTAGTGATACTGATGAATTTAACGAAATAGATGAATTTGATGAAGCCGTAACAGATATAAAATATTTATTTAATGAATCTGTTCGTGGGACATCGGAGATGTCTTCCAGGGCTTCGCCCGTTGAATATAATGAAACCGATAAAACTTTTTCTGATATTCTAACCAACTTTTATAATATATTTAAGAAATCTTTCAAATGTTATATGAATGTAGAAGTACTTTATACAAAAAATTGATCTGATGGAATTCCTGAAGAAATAATACAAGGACATTTTACAAATTCACCAGAAATACATAATGTAAATGATATACAACCCATATCTGAATCGATGATACTTAAATTAGAAAATTGTATAATTGAAGCCCAGTTACGTGAATCTGGTTGGAGATTTGTTAAAATACTATCTAAGAAAATAGTAATTAATAAATATAAAAATAATACTGGTGGTAGTTATGTTCCTTTACCTTTCAGTTCACCACAATTAATCAACATAAAAAATGAAGATGATTATTGTTTTCTGTGGAGTATTATAGCACATTTACATCCTGCAAAATATTATAAAGAAAGACTAAGTCATTACAATAAAGAAGAATACATAAGTGAATTTGATCTTTCTGATGGCTTAGATGAATTTCCATATGATTATAATAGGTTACTAAAGTTTCATAAAAAGAATAAAAATTTAATTGAAGTAAATGTTTTTGAATTAAATGTGAATTATGTTTCTATTGGTAAAATTACTCCACTTTACTCAGATTCAAAAAAATTTTATTTGAATAATAAAAATTTTTGCCAATCAGAAATAGTATATAATGATAGAGGTAATTACATGCATCATAATATTTTTTACCAAGGAAATATAATATGTACTGAAAAATTTGAACTTGTTAAAACACTAACACCAATAATGATTAATCATAATAATTATAAAGGACGTGCTGATGATTATAATTACAAATATTCATCTTTATCTTCAGAATACCAACAAAAATTAGAAAATTTAAATAAAAGTTTACAAAAATGTAAAATAGATTGTCAACAACAAACAAAAATGTTACTACAAGAATATCAACATAAATATCAAAATAAGATAGAAACAATTCGAAAATTAAATAATGAAGAATTAAATAATGAAGAATTAAATAATGAAGAATTAAATAATAAAGAATTAAATAATGAAGAAAATGAAACCAATCAAAAAATAAATGAATCTTTAAAAAAATGTCTACAACAATATAAAGAACAATATGATAAAGAATATAGTTATCAGTTACAAATATTAAATCAAAATTATTATCAAAATACATTTAATCTTACAAAAGAAATTAATGAAACACATGAAATATATAAAGATGAATTTGAAAAACTAGAACAGTCAAAACAACCAGCACAAGCGAATATATTATATTATCAGGGTCATTTTATATTGTGTAAAGATGTTTCTATATTTACAAAAACTTCAGATAATAAAAATTTTCCTTGTCGTCAATGTATGACAGGTTTTAGAACTTGTGAAGAGATGAATAGACATTTGGAGAATTGTCAACAAAACGAAGCAGTTCAAAATACTTTTGCAAAAGATGATTATTTAGAATATAATAAATGGTATTTTAAAAATAAAGTACCCTTTACTATTTATTGTGATTTTGAAGCATATAATGTTAATATGACACAAAATCGAACGGAAAGTTCCAGGGCTTCACCCGATTCTGAAAATTATAATTCTGAAAATTATAATTCTGAAAATTATAATTCTGAAAATTATAATTCTGAAAATTATAATTCTGAAAAAAGTGCGCCTGGAAAAAGTGCGCCTGGAAAAAGTTCAACTGAACAAAGTAAAGAAAAATATTTATTTGAACAAAAACCATTATGTTGGGGAATGTACATTCATTCGAATTATCCTGAATTATTTAAATCAGAATATTTACAATACTATGGTGAGGACAGTTCAGAAATGTTTACAAAGAAAGTAGAAGAATTACAAGGACGTTTTTCACAATTGCTTGAAACAAATAAACCAATGATACCATTAACGGATGAAGAAAGAAAAGAATTTTATGATGAAATAAATTGTTATTACTGTGGAAAATGTTTTATAAATAAATATAAAACTGGCAGAGGTAGATATATTGATAAAGTAAAAGATCATGATCATCTAAATGGATTATATAGAGGTGCAGCACATAATTCTTGTAATCTTAATGCTAACAAATTTAAATATAACTTTGTACTTTATATTTCTATAATGGTTCTAAATATGATTTCCATCTAGTAATGAAAGATTTATTTTCATCTGAAAAATTACAACAACAAAAAATAAATGTACTATGTAAACAAGAAGAAGAATATTTTTCAATGCAATTAGGTTGTATTAGAATTTTAGATGCATTTAGATTTTTTACTCCTTATTCATTAGATGTTATGGGAAAAACTTTGAAACCTGAACAATGTAAAATATTAAATAAATATAATTTAAAACCTTTAAAAGGAATATTTCCGTATGAGTACATAGCCTGCGGCTCACAGTCGAAGACTGATATAACTGGAGATAAAACCTGTGGTTCAAAGTCGAAGACTGATTTTAATTCTGTGAATAAAATTATGGAAGAAAAACAACTTCCTCCAATAAATAAATTTAAATCAACATTAAAACAATCACAATTATCTGAAGAAGATTATGCAGAAGCTGAAAAAAATTGGAGAGAGTTAAATTGTAAAACAATGTATGATTATACAATGAAATATCTACAGATAGATGTATTAATACTAGCTGATCTTTTTGAAAACTTTCGTGATATGTGTTTAGAATATTACGGAATAGATCCATGTTATTGTTATTCTACACCAGGTTTAACATGGCTAGCAGGATTAAAACATACAAATGTTAAACTTAAACATTATAAAGAAAATACATATGATAAATTATTATTTTTTGAATCTGGAATTAGAGGTGGTGTTTCATCAGTTTTAGGTAATAGATATGTTAAATGTTATAATAAGAAAGTAAATCCACAAGAATATGGAATAATGAAACCTTTATCTCCAGAAGAAAAAGAAAAAATATTAGAAATTTTTCGAACGAAACGAGAAGGAGTAGAACGTGAAAAAGCAATTGATAAATTCATGAGAGAAAACTATTTATTATATTATGATTTTAATAGCTTATATTCTTCTTGCATGATACAAGAATTACCAACAGGTGAAATGACATGGTGTAATAATCGTACGTCATCAGAGATGTCTACTAGGGCTTCACCCGATCTAGATTATCAAAGAACATATGATGGTGAAAATAATTTTGGTTATGTATATGAAGTTGATTTAGTATACCCTGATTATATAAAAGAAGCAACAAAATATTATCCTTTCTGTCCAGAAAACAAAATTCCGAATATAGAAGATTTTTCAGATTATCAAAAATCTATAATGCCGAAAAAATACAGACCAACAAAAAAACTTATGTTAACACAAAGTAATAAAGGAAAGTATGTTGTTGAAGGAAGAATGCTAGATTGGTATTTAGATCATGGCATGATTCTCACAAAAATTCACCGGAAACTAGTATACAAAAAATCTAAATGGTTAAAAGATTATATTGAGTTCAATATTGAAAAACGCAAAATATCTAAAAGAAATAAAGATGATTTTGGAAACGTGTTCTTCAAATTAATGAATAATGCATTTTATGGTAAGACTTTAGAAAATGTGCGTAATAGACAAAATATTGAAATAGTTTATTATAGAGATAGATTTCAAAATTTAACAAGGAAACCTACATATAAAAGAACTACTAGATTCAGTGATGAACTTTGTGCTGTTCATCTAAGAAGAAGCATTGTAAAACATGATAAGTTTAATTTCATTGGTTTCACTATATTAGAATTAGCTAAACTATTTATGTATAGTTTTATATATGATTATTTAGCACCTGCTTATGGCAAAAACTATAAATTACACTTTACAGATACCGATTCTATTTTCTTAGAATTAACAGTACCATATGGTTCTTCACTAGATAAAGAAATTAATAAAATAAAAGATATTATTCATCCTTCTGATTTATGTAAAGTAAAAGATGAATTAGAAGGAAATGAAGATTTCATAACAGAAGCTATATTTTTAAAATCTAAATGTTACTGTTATGATACAACTAAAAATATTAAAACACATAAAACATTAAAAGGAATTTCAAAGGCATCAGTGGCTAATCAAATAACATTTCAAGATTATAAAAATGCATTATTTAATAATGAAATAAAAACGGCATGTAATTATAGACTTAATTCAAAGAAACATAAAATGTATTTAAAAGAAGAACATAAATTAGCATTAGATCCATTTGATGATAAAAGAAAAATTTTACCTGATGGAATAACTACTGAACCTTTTTAATTTTCTAATTTCTATTTTCTAAATTTAACAATATAACAATATAAAATATTATAAAAATAAAATATTATAAAATAAAATATTATAAAATAAAATATTATAAAATAAAATATTATAAAATAAAACAATAATAAAAAATTATCATATAAAAATGGATAAAGTTAGAGCTGATAATTTTAAAAGAATAAAACAATTAGACGAATTAATAAAACAAAGAAATATTATGAAAGAAAATCATCTTCAACATAGAATGACAAAAGCTGGTATTCAATCTGATATGTTTGATAAATAAAAAATAACTGAAGAAGTAAAAACTGATTATGAAAAAACTGTCGAACCATTTAAAACTCTTGAAAAGGAACTTAATGAAGAACGTGTTGATATAGCGGATCCTGTACTTAAAACATTATTAGATGACTATGGTTTATTAGAGGCAAACATAGATAAAAAATTACCAAAATCTATGTTATTCGAACATTCTACTTTCTTTTTAGATAAAAAATTATTTGCAAGATTTTATCTTGGTGGTAAAGAAATATTTCCACAACCTTTACGAGGATTAATTTTTACTCCAGATAAAAATCCTATTAGTTTAGATAGAAATTTTGTTGATCTTTTAAGAGGAGCAGATTTAAAAAATTATGCTGTAGAAGATCTAATAAAATATAAAACTATATTAGATAGAGTTTGCACAGTAAAAACTCTTAGACGTTATAAACAATTAGAAAATTTATTATCAACGGGAGTTAAAGTAGGGAAAGGTTTATCTGAAAAACAGAAAACAAAAAAACAGAAAACAGAAACAACCATATTTTTACCAGATGATCCACAAGAATTACTAAATACATTAAATATTTTAATATCTGCAATAAAAGAAGGACATAATTCTAGTTTCAATGAAATTCATGCTATATTGAAAAGACTGTTAGAAAAGAAGATTCTAAATGAAGAGGATTATAAAAGTGTAGGTGAAATATGTTGTTTCTAATTTTTTATAAAAAATATTTATTTAATTTTTTAGTTTAAAAATGTGTTCAGCAGATTTAGACAAAATTAATAATCATTTACAAAATTTAACAGAGATTTTGGGTTCATCAAAATTTAGTACGACGTTAAAAATTATAACAACTACTTCATCACACACTTGTAATTTAGAACCCATTCTACATTTAGAACAAAATAAAAATTATCAAATTGCATTGACTAGTTTCTCCACATTTAACACTATTCAAAACGTTATGAAAGATGTGAATGATCAATTTAGATATTCTACTGATAAAGGCAAAACATGGAAAATATTAACTTTTCTTCCTGGTTCTTACGAAGTTGAAACAATATCAAATGAAATTAAGAGACATTTAGGTATACCATTTAAAGATAAGAAACAATTACATTTTGCAGTTGAACCGGCAGTTAATAAATTTTCTCTTACTTTAGACGAAAATCATCAAGTTGATTTTAATCATGATAGATCATTGTCAAAGCTATTAGGATTTAATAAACAAACCTATAGTCAAGGTTATCATTTAGGTGAGAAGATTCCAAAAATAACTGAAATAAATTCAATTGTTGTACATTGTGACATTATTGAAGGAGGATATATAAATGGTAAATTATCAAATTTAATATTCAGTTTTCCAGCTTTTACTGTACCCATTGGTTATAGATTAAATGTATTTCCACAAACATTAATATATTTTCCTATTACAAGAAAAACTATTAACAACATTAACATTAAAATCACTGATGAAAAAGGACAAGAAATAAATTTTGGAGGTGAAGAGATTATGATAGATCTTTTGGTTCGGGAGGTATAAACTCCCGTTCGAGAGGTATAAACTCCCACGCGAAGCTAGAGAAGTTTAATTTTTTTTATCATTTTTCATTATTAACCTTATTAATCTTATTATTAGAAACAAAAAAATAAACTTAAATTAAAATTTTTATTTTTTTTGTTTTTAAAAACACTAATTCAATAATGGATGAATTTATTACTTTAAAAATGAATGAAATGACTTTAAATAAAAAAAAACTTAAATTTAATCATCATCCAAATTTATCTAATAAAGTTTTGTCAGTTATTTGTGGAAGATCAGGATGTGGAAAAACATATCTATTATTCAAAATTTTAACGACTCCAAATTTTTTGGATTATAACAATCTTATAATTTATACAACAACGGCAGAACAACCCGTCTATCAATTTTTAAAATATGGATTTGAAAATAATCTTACAAAAACAGCAATTGCTTCTCTATTCGAAGAATATGAAAAATCTGAATATGAAGAAGAAATAAATTTGTGGTGTGAAGAAGCAGCAAAAAATAAACAATTAGTTGAATCTAATAAAAATAAGTATATAAAAATACAATTAATAGATGATAGTGGTAATATGCAAGATCCTAGTAAACTAGATATAACAATGAAACATTGTGTAATTTTTGATGATTGTGTTAATGACAGAAATCAGTCAGTTCAAAGAAATTATTTCACAAGAGGTAGACATAATAACTGTAGTGTTTTTTATTTGACACAAAGTATGTATTCATTAGATGGAAGTGTTATTAGAAAGAATGCAAATATATTTATACTATTTGAAATAAATGCAAGAAACTTAAGTGATTTGTTAAGAGATTTATGTATAAGAGATAAAGATGAATTTAAACAATCGTGTAATAATGCTTGGTCAAAAGATTATGGATTTATCACAATTAATATTGATAAAAAAATTCATGAAAGAGTTATCGAACAATTGTTTACCGAGTAATAAAAATATACAAATATAATGTTTTAATATTTTATTTTTTATTATCAGCTTTAATTTTGTCTATTTTTTTTTAAAATATAATATTTGAATTTTGTGGTAACATTGGTATACAGCAAAAACATTTTACTGAACAAATTATTTTTTTATTGCTTTGTTGTTTGTAATCTTTTCGTTTAAAGTTTTCACGTTTAAAGTTTTCACGTTTAAAGTTTTCACGTTTAAAGTTTTCACGTTTAAAATTTTCCTGTTTTAAGTTTTGTTTAATAAAGTTTTGTTTAATAAAGTTTTGTCTAATAAAGTTTTGTCTAATAAAGTTTTTAGCTCTTCTAAAAAAATTTTCTCATTTTCTTCATTAAAAATTTTATCATTAATAAAAGTTTTACCATCATTAGAAATTTTACCATCCTTCTTAATTTTATCATTAACTTTTTCTGTCTGTGATTGAAATGATATTTGATTTACTTCATTAGCTATTTGATCAAATTTTTCAATCTCATCTAACGTAATAACATTATCATCACATACTCTTTGAAAGTAGTAGTGTAGTTTATCATAGACTTCTTTAATATATAAATGCTTAGTTTTTAATGATTTTCGTTTCTTTGATATTAAAGATTTATCTAACATTGTAACAAGTGAAGTTGTAAAAACGCCCGTACCTGTTAAAGCTGTAGCAACTACTGGAATTACTAAAACACCTGAAGATATAACAATTGTTAAAGCACCTAAACTTATTGTTAAGAATATGCCAATTCCTTGTGTTACATTCTTAACTTTAGACCATCTCTTTCTTAACTTTTTATAATGCTCTAATCTTAATAATAATTGAGATTCTTTATCTTTCATATACCTAACTCTATCTTTGTGTTTTTCTTTATTCATTTTTTCAATGTTAATCTTTTCAATGTCCATTAAAGTAGAACTACGTTCATATGATAACGAAGGATATATTCTTGAGGTTCCTTCCATTTCTGAAGTTCCTTCCACTTTTGTTTCATCTATTTTTAAAGAAATATTTTTAGTCACATGATATATTTTAAAAACCTGAAAGATGGATAAAATTCATGAATTTGAAATTCTCAACTTTTATGATTTTCGGTGTCCTAGAACGGTCATGATTTAAGCAATGAAAATCGAACCGAAGGTTCTAGGGCTTCGCCCGATTGTAATTCTCAAATTTTGAGATACTCAACTTTTATAATTTTTAGTGTCCTAGAACGGTCATGATTTTAAGGGTGAAAATTGTAATTCTCAAATTTGAGATTCTTAACTTTTATGATTTTCGGTGTCCTGGAACGGTCATGATTTTGGGGGTGAAAATCGAACCGAAGGTTCTAGGGCTTCGCCCGATTGTAATTCACAAATTTGAGATTTTGAAAAATTTGAAAATTGGGTATTTTTAAAAACGACATAAATTTATGAATTTAGGTCTTCATAACCTGAAAAAGGGTTCAAATTCATGAATCGGCTTAAGCCAGAGGAGCTTCGCTCCGATTTATGTTGTTTTTAAAAATACCATTTTTTGAAAAAATGGTACTTTTTGAATAGACTAAATTCATGAATTTAGGTCTTAAAAACCTGAAAAAGGGACTAAATTCATAAATTTATGTCGTTTTTAAAAGTACTAATTTTTTGATTTTATGGTGTCCTGGAACGGTCTAAATTCATGAATTTAGGTCTTAAAAACCTGAAATAATGACATAAATTGATAAATTTAGTCGTTTTTTAAAGGTGCAAAAAATTGAAAAATAGGGTGTCCTGGAACGGTCTTTTATCCATTACTCTCCTCTACATGTGATTGCTCTAACTTTTTGCCCCTTGAGTATCGTCCCCTCATGATCGGTTTCGACATTTTTTCATCTCTGTCCCAAGATCAGAATCATCCTTTGCACCATTTATGTCCTCAGCGTCTGGCTTATTCGAATAAGTTCACCATGCCTGTCTGTCTAACAGCAATGAGAAGCTCATCATTCTTAGTCAAAATGATAAAATTGTCAAACTGTGGCTTTGTTCGTTGACAGTTACTTTTCTTCGTGTTATGTGTGCTTTGGTTGTGTTATCATTAACTTTAACTTTAATTTTTTTTTCATATTGTGATGTAATATTTTTGTCTATTTGTAACCGCTTGTCATGCCTCACGATTACCATTATTGAGGCTTTACAGCAAAATATACACGTCTATTATTATTATTATTATGTCTTATGGGAAGAGGTGCCTCCAGGCCGCTCTTACGTTGAAAATACCAGCTAAGAAAAGAAGAACATCAACAAGCATGCAAGAAATTCTGCAAGAAGCTGTCTCAACACGTACTACCTGGTGTGATCGTGATCCTGATGTGCATGTCTCTACTGCTACTGCCTCCGATCCTGATCCTGATGTGCACGTCTCTACTGCTCCTGCCTCCGATCCTGATCCTGATGTGCACGTCTCTACTGCTACTGCCTCCGATCCTGATCCTGCTGTGCATGTCTTTAATGATAGTGTCTGCGACCGTGATGTATACGTTTCTCCTGTAGCTGATGTGAGTTTTAATTGTCCTGATGCCATGACATTTGATAGTGTTCATGTAGAACCTCCATGTAGTGATCCTGGCATTTCATCTGCTCATGGTCATAAACACAAAATGTTGACTCTATCTAGACTGCATGGAAATGAATACCTAGAATATTCGTATGATAGTGTGTCAGGAGTTGCTCGTCAAGATACTATCAGATCATCACGACGTCTTGGAGTTCCATGTAATCACATCGAATGTAGTCACTTCGATGTAGTCACACTCATAGTGCAAGTGGGTCTAGATCATGGTTGTGCAGTAGTGTATCAGATGAAAAGAGGTCTGAGCTGTTCAACGAATTTTGGAGTCTTCGCAGTTGGGAGGAAAAGAGGATTTTTATCATGTCATTTATTGAGGCTAGGGAATCTGTAAGAAGGAGACCAGATGCTGAAGAAACAGATTCAGCAATGAAGGAAAACGGTTTTGAATACCATCTGAAATCAGAAGATGGAAGTCGCGTCAAAGTTTGTAGAGGCATGTTCCTTAGTACATTTGCAATTGGCGAGAAGCACCTCAGAGGTTGGAGAAAGTCATCCACCCAGGAATTCCAGAGCAGAAATCATGGAATGATGCTCGAGCAGGAAAGATTTCTAAGGCAGATGAATTTATTGATAGTCTTCCTGCTGTGCCAAGCCACTACTGTAGGGCATCCACGTCGAGAAAATATGTTGATGCATCTTTCAAGTCGTACGCAAACCTCCACTGTGCCTACATTAGATGGTGTGACGACAACAATTCCTCACCAATCACGTGACAATGCTTCTCCAAGCTTGCAAAGAAAAAGAATATCTTCATTCACCATCCTCGAAAGGACCAGTGCGATAGCTGCTTGTCACACGCGGCCGGAAATTTGTCTTGTGAAGCATATTCTCTCCACATAGAAAAAAAGATGAAGCCAGAGAAGCAAAGAACCAGATAAAATCTGATGCCATGTTTTCCAATGGGAAAAAGCTGGCGATTACCATGGACCTACAAAGTGTGTTGACATGTCCACATAGTCAAGCCTCGGCCTTGTACTTCAAGCAGAAACTACAAATTCACAATTTCACGTTTTATGACATGGTGACTAGAGATGCCGATTTGTACGTCTAGCAAGAAGCGGAAGGACAGGTAACTGCCAATGAATTCGTTAGCTGCATTTATGATTACATTAAAGGACAAATTCAGGCATGTCAGGTCATTGAAGGAGTTTTCTTGATCAGTGATGGATGTACTTACCAAAACAGAAATAAGGTGCTCTCGAGTATGTTATCTGATTTGAGTAAAGAGATGAAGATAGTGATTATTCAACTGATTCTTGAGCGTGGACATACCATGATGGAGGTCGATTCTGTCCATGCAACGATTGAAAGAAATCTGATCGATACTCTGTATTCCCCATATGATTTCTACATCTCAATGACAAATGCCATGAGAGGAAATCCATATCGCTTACATATATGCAATCACGATTTCTTCAGAGATTTTGACAATCGTCCTTCAAACTTTAAGTCAATCCGGCCTGGAAATACTACCGGTGACCCCACTGTGCAAGACATACGCGGTATGCTCTACAAGTGCGACGGATCCGTCATGTTTAAGTTGAGGCAAACAGAGGATTGGAAACTGCTACCTAGAAGACGAAGCGGGCCCAGTAATGAACTGTCAACCAGTCCCCGACTCTATCATGAGAGCTTGGGTATTTCCAAGTTGAAGTGGGAGGACCTATAAAAAATGAAGAGTATTATGCCTATGGACTACCACTCTTTCTATGATTATTTGAAAGTGAGGCTTTAACGAATGTTTGCAAGGTATGACTCGTAGGCCTTGTGTGTTCGATTGTAGTGTCTGATGGTGCTTGCAGTGATGTTTCTGTTCCTGATTCAAGTTTGATTTTGTTGAGAGCATTTATGATCCAATTTGAAACCATGCGGCCTTGGTGGAACTGGTAGGCCTACAACTTAGTTCAATGATAACTCTGCTGTGATTCACAGTTTGATTGTGTTCATTCTGTTATCATCATTGATGCTATTCTTCTAAAAAAAACTTTTTTACAAACATATGTTTTCAATGAATCTTAGCGGGCATGCTTCTCTACAAAACCTATAAGCAGACTAATATAACTGTGTATGAGGTAGCATATACAGTGGAATATCTCTCTCTATATATATGGAATCATTATACAGTGGAATAAGCTTAGTTTAATCCGTATGTACTTGCCATGCAAGTTAGTGCACAATATGCAACAGATCACGCAAGGCTATTCTCTAGGCTACATGTAGGCCTACATACAATTGTGCCCATGTAGGACAATGTACATGTATGTAGCTTACATGTTTTCCATCCATCAGGATTTTACATGTAGGCCTATGATTGGAGGAACGAGTCAATTGTTTATGTTTTTAATTGATGAAGTATTTGGTACTTTGATAAGCTTTTTAGAGCATGAACTTGTAGGAAAACAAACTTCAAAAATTCTAAGCAGGGTCTACAATGCACATGTAGGCCTAGGCCTACGATTGTAGGCTTAGGCCTGCTACGACTAACTGATATCAAGTGCAAACAGCATTTTTTGAGTTTGTCTAACCGAGAGCATCCAGAAAATATATGATATTTAGACATTTCATTAAATTTCCTTGAAGAAACACCAAATCTAGTGCACTTGCAAAAGGCCCTATGTGCACATGGAGAGGATGCAAAAGGCCCTATGTGCAGATGGGTCCTCCAAAACCTACCAGGACCATCATTG
This sequence comes from Prostheceraeus crozeri, assembly GCA_907163375.1. NCBI lineage: Eukaryota > Metazoa > Platyhelminthes > Polycladida > Euryleptidae > Prostheceraeus > Prostheceraeus crozeri. Next base: position 53,708 of record CAJQUW010001562.1, read on the forward strand.
CAGAAACTATCCTTTGACAGGTTTAAAAGTCGTGTTAAGAGATGAAACTTGGCTATTTCACTTTTTCTTGTTATTGCATTTAGTTTCAAAGAGATCGAATAAACGTCCTCCTGAAAAGTTGACTTTTTGCACATAGCGCCTTTTACCGATTCGCCGACGATATTGACAATTCAGCACAATCTGATGTTGAATCAAAAATTGTGGCTGACTCTAATTTACATAGTACTTTTTTCTCAACCTTTGGATGACCAACGTATATATGAAGGGTTTCCGTAAAATCGTTTGATTTTTGAATGATTTAAATAGAAGACAATAAATGCCTACATCACAAACTCTGTTACATTACGAAAACAAAGTGGAATATATAGATCCAACGTTAAGAAATTAATATTTGATTATTCAACTGCTTGAATTTTGTACCTTCTATATGCAGCCAATTTTGTAAAGAATTTTTGCCTAGAAGTTATCATGATTCTTAAGCTTTGGTTTAATCGCTCGATCCCGGTTATCCAATCCCGAGATCTTCCAGAATTGAAAACCCTTCTATTCAGGTCTGTTCCCATTTTTCAGTTGAGTATGCAAGTGAAGATTTGATTATGCCGTTTTACAATATTCGGATTGTTCGTTGGAGTAAACTGTAAGCCTATAAAGACTTCCATCATGAAATTAAACTGACATGAATTCAGCCGCATAAAATCAATGCATTTTGGCATCATTTCACCATTAATAACTTCAAGATACCTGTTACTCGTACGATGCAGCACAGTAGAAATTATTGCGTGTTATACTAAAAAAGTTGCACTGCAAAATTTTCTGTTGTACATTTATATCATTTGTTTCAAAGATCAGAGATTGCTCTACATAGCTTCGAAGTAATAGCAAATTCGAATGCGAGCAGACGATGTTGGCTTCATCTTCGATCACGATCTATTGAAAAGCAGACTGACAATTTGTAGAAGGCGATGACCTTTGCTTTTGAAGCTGACGCACAGCACCAACGGTTATTGCACCGTTGTCAACACAGTCTGGACAAAAACCAGGCTGTAGCATTGTGTTATCCAGAGCATATATGGAAATATAATTGCAAGCAAATTGTCTTCGAGTATGTTAATATGGTATAATAAGTACAAAACATGCTTTCTGAGAAACTGTAATTGTATAAAGTTACATTGAAAATATGGAAAATACACTTTCAAGTAAATCTCAAATGCAAAATCAGCTCAATATTGCCAATTATACTCGTCAAACTCATCAACATTAACGCTTCACAAGCGAAGGAGTGTAGATGGATGTGAGGAAACAGAATGTATGGCTAGAAGATAGAATATGCAAGATAACAGATGCAAGATAGAAGATGCATCCTTAGTGGCCCTTAAGAGGGCCATTTCAGGTGTGCATTCTTGATGATCAGGTGGTACTCTTTTGGGAATTTCCGAGTTGTTGGACACACACTAGTGAAACAAACTATACGAAACGTGCGTTAAAATGACATTTAGTACCTTACAGAAATTGCGCAATTACCTTGTATGACTTGCGTAGTATTTGTGCAATTCTCTTATGCAGACTTGTGCTAAGCTTGTCCAACCACTTTGCGATCCGCTAAGCTTATTTATGAAACTATACACTATGGCCCATTACATTTACAGGAATTCTAATGCTAAATCTACGTTCAAGCAATATTCAGAATCATGCAAGAAAAACAAAAGTATATACAAAAACTTAAATTATAAATTCCACGACTAACCAAGGAAGTAAAATAGTAGGAATTCAATTACGACAAACTCTTTATAAAATCTAAAAATGCTTGAACTCTAATCTGACATGTAGATTTACAGATGAGATGCATTTTCTCATGATTCTAAATGATTTGAAAGAAGGCGACAAAAATATGACAAACAATAAATCTAAAAGTCCTTGCTATATAAAACTTACTTGTGACATGTACAATTACAGGAGAGATAGGCCTGCATTTTTCATGAATCATTAAAAGATCCAACAATAGCATCGCTAAGAGTAAGGACGCAAATATTGCAGTTTCTTTTTCTTATTGCGGATGTCGCGTGCAGCCTGATCTACAGTTATTTTCAAAAGGCCAATCGTTTCATCATTTGCATGCATCCGTCTCGGGGGAGCGATTACTCGCCGCATCTCCACATTAGTTGTGTACCAGATGTAGGAGAGATCACACTCGAAGCCCGTATGCTGCAATCTGCAGCTGCCGCTAACGGCGACGTTGAGCTTAACGCAGTCGGAATTACACTCGAAGTTGGACAAGTGGCACCCAGTCTACAGGTTGTTTCACAATTTGTATGCATCCGCTTCGGAGATCTATTTCTCGCCGCAGTAGAAAAATCACACTCGAAACCCATATGCTGCGATCTATTACAGGACAGTTTGTATAATATAAACGATATATTTGAAAGCGATATTGAAGTATATTATACTACAAATATATTTCAATAAACAATATCGTTTTTGCACATCCATCGTTGAGTGTATTAGACGTTTCAATAGCGACGAGATCATGTTTACGCAAGAAAGCATGGAAACTTCACAATGAAGCTCAGTTTCAAATACGAGACTGGCATTTTTAATGTACATTACGTTGATGTAGATAAACAAATTCTTCATGAGCAAACATTAATGGTACTTTATGGCAACGCTTATTGACAAGCATATTTGAATGCATAATTTTCCTTGGTCTAGGTTGAATACATTAGAATTGACAAATTTCATTTCCGTGAGTAAGTTTGACTTAACTCTTTTTTCGCATTGGATGATGAAGTTTTATTTCTATGACACAAATATTTGAATTGAAAAGACTGTCTGCGGAGCGTATAAATTTCGTAAAGATTTATTTATATACTTCTCTTGCAGTGAAAAGTATCTCAAAATCTCATTTAAGACCTATACTTAAGGCCATTGTGTTGATATATTTGATTCTTCATTATCATCAATAAAGAATTCATAAGATTATCTTTCTATTTGTCAGCGTGTGACATCACAGTTCATTTGAATTGGAAACACAGTTACGCACGCGCGTGCTTTGGAACGGCGACAATGAATTTGCGAAAATATGATCGGGTGAAACGGTTGGTTAAGCGTCTCATTCCGAATATGACTTGAATTCATTCTGTGATTGTGCAGTATTAGCAATACTGAGATCCTAGAGAAAACTGAAATAGGTCTAAAGATGAATGATTTTTGATAACATTCGATTTTAGACATTGAATACATTATTAAGACAAGGCTGGACATACCCTATCTAATACTTTATCAGCTGAAGACCACAACTCCTTGTAACCAACGAATGGCATTAATTCATGACATTTGTTTAATTGTGATAATATCTCAAGAGAATAATAGAGCTAAATTTAGACTTTCGGAAATTTTATTAGGCGATTTTTGTCGAAATGCAGAAAAATCAACAAAATTGGAAATGATGTTTACTACAGCAGCGCAACACAATCATTTGTTTTTCTGCTCAAGCATATTTAATTCAATCATTCTATCATAAATATATATCTTTTCATCAAAAAGATCAGGTAGAAATTCATTTCCATTGCTATCTTTTAATAACCGAACGAAAGGAGTTAAGGGAGCTTATTGCCATTTCAACTGGAAAATAAAATTAATCAAATAATCTTTCTAAGTAAATTTTTTCTTAACCCAAAAAAACCTTTGTACCTTGTGCCTTTCTAGGCAAGCCGGTTGAGAAGAATTCATTTGACAAGAGAATCACAAGTTTCATAGCTTAACGTTCGTAGTTCGTTTAATTATTTTGCAAGTGAAGTGTATCACAAGTCTACCATAAGCAGTTTGCTGAAGCCTGCAGCACATATTGCAATTAATCCAAGTATTTTCATTCTACACAAGTTATCCTGAAGTTTTGCAAGTGGAGCGCAAGTCTGTAAGGAATATAAGGAAGCTTATAAGGAAGATTGGGACTTCATATAAGAAGATGAAGCATTCTCGTTGCGGTAACATTCGCATCGTATTGGAGATGGAGCGGTTTGGTCCAGGTCGGCGCCGGTTGCTCCAACAGGTGGATATCTCGATAGGTGATAGATAGGTAGCAAGCCGCAGTGTACATGGTCATTCGCAAAGGCACTAGCTGTCAAGACGGTTAGGTTGCTGAGTCAGCTACATCTGATTTAATAGGATTGTCATTGGCAATACATACAAAGCAAACTAAAGTTAGCTAAGGTTTACAAAGTCATTTTACCGAATTGTCTTTTTTTGAAGAAAAGTAAATGAACAGAGTTTACTTAACTAAGTCTTGGTAATAAAGATAAGACAAAACGATGTCATTAGTTGCGAGGCCTTTCGCCGATTCTTTTCGGGCAACACTTCGGAACGCGTACAATAAAAGAAAAATCAAGTCATTATATACAGTTAAAATGAAAGAAAGGACGAAGTTGAAGTCACTGCCACGGAAGAGCGAGCGTTATTACAGTTTGCTTCTGGACACATAAAACCGGCCGCAATGATGCTATCATTGTCGCTTCGAGAAATGGTAGCAACTAACTAGGAATCAAATAATCACTAATGCGGAGTCCAACATATTGAAAAGTCGTGGCACCGTCATACCCCGAATGTATGGGCTCCCTAAGCTTCATAAAGAAGGGATACCGTTACGCCCTATTCTTAGTATGGTTAATTCGCCATATCACAAATTAGCTAGGTGGCTCGTTGATATCCTCGCGCCCTTTCGTGAAGCAGTATGCAATCATACTCTAAAAGATTCGTTTGATTTTATCAATCGCATTCGCTCTATAGATTTAAGTGGCAAAATATTTTGTTCGTTTGATGTCACATCACTCTTTACCAACGTGCCTCTGGTGGAAACCGTTGAATTCATAGAAGTTATTAAACACAAATATAACATTGACATTAGACTAGATATTAAAAAGCTGAAGTCCCTCATTCTTTTGTGCAGTAGTAAAATCCAATTCAAATTCAACAACAAATTATATTTTCAAAAAGATGGCGTCGCCATGGGTAGCCGTCTCGGTCCCTACTTAGCTGACATTTTTATGGGTTATGCTGAAAATCATCTTTTCAAAAATAGTCAGTGCTATAGCCCGATGCACTATTTTCGCTACGTAGATGACACATTTGTTGTCTTTAATGATGAAAATCACATCACTAAATTCGCCTCCATGATAAATAGCGTTCATCCTAATCTTCATTTTACTAAAGAATCGGCTGAGGCCGGAAAACTTCCCTTTCTGGATGTGTTAGTCATAAAAAACAACGACAATTCTTTATCGACCTGTATTCATAGAAAACCGACGTGGACAGGTCTTTACCTTCATTTCTTTAGCTTTGTTCCTACTTCTTACAAAAGAAATTTAGTAAAAAATCTTTTCGATCGTGCGAGACGGATCTGCAGCTCCGAGCATCTCAATGCTGAAATAAAGTTTCTCTTTGAAACTTTACGCGATAATGGCTATCCATCTTCATTCATCGAAAAGTACAGCCTGCAAAGACAAAGAGAAGCTGTTACTGGACCTGAAAAGAAGCCAGCTTACCTGATGGTTCCGTATTTGGGAGAACAGTTCTCAAGCGAAGTGAGAATGAGAGTCCGTGCTGCAACAGCTCTGGCGTTCTATGCCATCGAGCCGAAGATCGTCTTCTCCACCACCAAGATTCCAGCTCGCCCCCTCAAGGATCCGCTGCCGCCGACCTGTGCCTCCGACATCGTTTACCAATTCACATGTAACTGTGGTGACAGTTACGTCGGACGCACGGAGAGGTGGTTGACCAAGCGAGCTGATGAACACCTTCCACAATGGCTGATGAAGGACAAGTGCAGGCGATCTTCAGCAGCACCGACAAGCGCGGTCACGCGTCACACGATGACGTGTACATCGTTCGATCGCGCCAACGAGAAGATCTCCTACTTCAAGCAGCTGGTTCGCGCTCGCCACCCAATGTTGCTACCATTTCTCGAAGCGACAATGATAGCATCATTGCGGCCGGTTTTATGTGTCCAGAAGCAAACTGTATTAACGCTCGCTCTTCCGTGGCAGTGACTTCAACTCCGTCCTTTCTTTCATTTTAACTGTATATAATGACTTGATTTTTCTTTTATTGTACGCGTTCCGAAGTGTTGCCCGAAAAGAATCGGCGAAAGGCCTCGCAACTAATGACATCTTTTTGTCTTATCTTTATTACCAATACGATCACGGCCAACAAGTGTTTTAACTAAGTCTACCAAATTCCCAAGAAAGTTTGATCAGTCACTCTGTCTTGATCTAGAAGAGACACAAGAAAAGTCTCGATGAAATGTTTTAACATAGAAATCCGCTGAAGGCAATTGAAAGCACATTGAAAGCAATAGTGCGTCGTCAACAAGCATTGTCAAGACAGCAGAGCCTAAACGATGGCGGCTTCCAGTGACTGACAATTGGAAGGTGCCTTCCAGGGTTGGAACTGGCTGAGATTTTGACGGCCGGGGCTGGGAAGACTGCCGTCGGCCCGCACATTCAAAACCGGTCGGTCGTCGGCAGGGCTTATTAAAAACCGGTCAATCGGGTATAAGAAGCTGGCGGCTCTGTAACGGTTGGTAAAGACTTCGATCGTCAGACATTATTTCGTCAACTTTTTGAGAACTCTCTCCACTACAGTTTAAATTCAGATATTTCGGATAAATTCAGTTTACATAATTTTACATTAGGTAGGCTGAGGAACACACAATGCTGCCAAAATTCAAGCAGGCTAGAATATAGGATTATGGAAGCTACATCAATATATAAGTGGATGAGCTGCATGTGTATGTATATAAGCTGCCGGTAATCATTTTTAACTATTTAAAGTACAGTTCGCCATATTTATGTCACAAAACATACGCGTAGGTAGGCCTACTCTCAAATGATGTTACATTGACATGCTCTTCCTCTTGCAATGATTGACAATGCAATTTATTCTCAATTGAATGTTGTCATCAGTCTAATTAATTTTATCGGCCGCCCGGCGTATTGAGTAGCTTGCCAGTTGGACGGCCGGTCCTCAAAATTTGCTGCATCAAGGTTGGAGACGGCCGCCAGCTTTTCAGTGTACTTTGCAAAGATCCACGATTCTTTTCATTGATCTTTATCAAAAGCATTTCGATAAAATGACTCAATAGATCGCCTTGCGGCAAAAATCTGCATTAGATTCATTTCAAGAACTTACAGGTTGACTCAATGTAAAAGTCGAACAAGAACTCCAATTCATCTGGCTTCCTTCGGTTTACGTTGATGACAGAGGTCGCAAGCGGAAAGAACATATTTTCTTTCATATTCGACATATACATCAGGTCTGTCAAATGAGCTACAAGTGGCACTCCAACTCAGAGAATGAAACTCTCTTAATGTCATCAAACAATCTCATGCAACTTTAGTCAAGGTAGCTTTATTGAGTTCCGCAGGACAAATATTGCTGTATAAAAGATGTCTACTGTAATCAACAAAAGGCTTTTGCTATTACACGCGTTCTTCAAATGTGACCGTGCTCTGAAAGCTGTAAACTGCGAAAGCCTAGGTAGTCTGCTTAACTGCGAAGGTGTATATGTGGGCAAAATAGTATAGCTGTCGTAGATATTGATGCCAAAGAGTTTGACGACGACTGTCATATGAGAATTCGCAGTTGCCATAATAGTGTTTTGAACAGAGATGGAGACGGGTCAGGTAGTATGACCCGTGACCCGCATAGTTTCAAATTTCCAGACCCGTGACCCGTTTGAACCGTGACCCGCAGAACCACGGGTCTGTCCCGGGTCAGCAGCAAAAGGCTCAGACCCGTGACCCGCCATGGTTCAAAAAAAGCATATGAACTTTTGTTTTTATTTCATCTATCTTATAGCGATATACAGAGACTTTGTTAAAAGATTGCTGATGTGAATGCACGCTCACGTAGCAAATAGCCTACCAGTAATAATTTGATGTTCGTATTGATAGTAGAAGCTAATTTTTGAAATGACAGACGCCCAAACACGTTTCTGTTAGTTTATAGGCCTATCACTGTCTCCTCTACGCTTAAAAAGTTAACAATAATAGTTTATAACATTCTGCTTTATAAGGATCAATGCCTATTGATAGTCAAAATGAAGGGGATCAAGTTAATGAGATATAATAATCAAATCAATATATTGAGACTGTTAATTTTTTCCTTTGGCATGTGACTAAATTGACCTTATAGTTTTTCATTTAGTTATGTTAATTCAATAAAATAAGTAAGTTAACAAATTCGAGGTTCATAGAAAATTAGTTCTTCAAGAATAGAAGTACCGCAATTCACGCAATATTGAAAGCGATAGTACATGTTGTAGAAAAAATGATTATTTTTCGGAGCACAATCACCAAATCGGTGAAAATTATGATAAACTATGATTAATTATGATAAATACAGTATATATATATACAGCGGCAAAGGCGTACTAGAATAGAAAATACACCCATATACAAAGTAACTTACATGTATTTTAGCGTCCGATTGAATAGAACAGCTTTTAGATCATGTTTGAGAAAAGTGGTCAGTGAATATATAACCCACATAGCAGGTCATATTCATTATATTATAAACATTATTATAATGTTTCCAAAACTAGCCTGAAATATTTATTAAGTATGTTTCCACTAACTAAAGACAGATGTAATGATTCGCCTGAAAATGATTGACCCGCACTAGACCCGCACGGGTCACGCGGGTCTGACTACAGACCCGTGACCCGCAGACCCGTTTCCATCTCTGGTTTTGAATTCTGCAAGAGCATCAATCCAGTTTAACATATTGATAATTCAGTGCAATCTGACGCTGAATCAAAAATTGTGGCTGACTCTAATTTACATAGTACTTTTTACTCAACCTTTGGATGACCAACGTATATATGAAGGGTTTCCAGAAAGTCGCTTGACTTTTGAATTGGTTGATCTAGTGAGAAGACAATAAACGCTTACATCACAAACTCTGTTGCATTAGGCAAAACAAAGTGGAATATACAAATCCAACGTTAAGAAATTAATGTTTGATTATTCAACTGCTTGAATTTTGTACCTTCTATATGCAGTCAATTTTGTAAAGAATATTTGTCTAGAATCATAATTGCCTACAAGTAATTATAATTCTTAAGCTTTGCTTAATTCATTACAGCTTCAATTAATGTTTAAGTCAATTAACCTTCTCACACAGGAGACAGAGATAAACATATTCACCTATTCAATTCAATGAAACTTTCATCAGCGGCTTTCACATGTTGAGTCATTGAATAATTGATTTCGCATCATCTTCAATTGAGAATGCAATAATAATCAGCTTTCTTGGTATAGAATAGCCTGCAGACAGTTTGAAATGCTTGAATGTCTATATAATTATTATTCCTGATATTTCTTTGTCGGTTTTTTTATTTGGTTTTACTCCACTATTTTTGACGGCATTGATTTTGTTCCATAATTCAATCGAATCAGATAGGGGTTCTGTCTCTTTTGCCTCATCATTTGAGCGCCTTGCTACAGTTTCTACTTTATTCTTTATGATTTGTATGTCTCGGTAGAAAGAAATCGTTCCTTTGGTCTATTTTCGAATGGTATTTCTTGTGATTCCAAGAAAATTTCATTTGATTGTATTCAATTGTTTTTTTACGAGGGTCATCCTAAAAGTTCTCTGTTTTGTTGTTTAATTCATAAAGTACGTCAGATATTACAACGTATTGATTCTGGTATGCCAGGCTGTGCATATTGATTGAAATTGGAACTTTTAATTGTCGTGACTCGCGATCATTGCTTAGAAATTTAGTGGTTCGCAAGAACAGCGTTCATTGTCTGACCGGACTGTCATTTGATCATTGAAATGAATAGAGAAGAGATGCGAGAAAGCTTTTGTAAAACTGACATTCGTCAGTTAATCAAATTTCATGTTCTTTTGAATAAGTCGCCAGTAGAAACGCATGGTATCGTACAAGAAGGTTTCAAGAACATTGTCCTTCGTATGAGACTGTGAGGAAGTGGCACAAGAGTTTCTGTGGTGGAGCTGTGGACGTTCAAGATGGAGTCAGATCTGGTCGTCCGAGTACCGCTTGTGACGATGGTTATGTTGACCATGTGAGCTCACTACTCGAAGACAACCGTTTGACATGTGAGGAGTTAGCGAATCAGGTGGGCATCAGTTCTTCTTCCATCCACCTCATCTTTACTGAGAAGTTGAAGAAACGGAAAGTAGCTGCCAAGTGGATTCCCCATCTGCTCAACGATCGTCAATTGAATGAAACTGTACGGATTTGCTCTGCTCATCTCCGACGTTTTCGACGGAAAGGGAACAGCTTCTTGCATCGTATCATTGCTGGTGATGAAACATGGGCCAGAAGTTTTGAGCCTGAGCTCAAGCGCCAGTCAGCTCAATGGATTGGCCATGACGACCCACGTCCAACAAAGACAATCAGAAGTCTGTCCCGCATCAAGTCAATGCACATTCTTTTTTTCGACGTTCATGGGCTCCTTATTGACCATGCTACCAACTGGCACAACTGTGAACGGATAATATTGCAAATACTTTATCCGCAATCATCTTCGACCGGCCATCCGCAGAAAAAGACCAGGTTTACTGGAAGGTCTAATAATCCTCCATGACAATGCACCATCTCACACGAAAAGAGACGTGGTGCAACTTCTCACTGATGAGTACGACTGGGAGATCCTTCAGCATCCACCATACTCGCCAGATCACCGTGTGACTTTTACTTCTTCCCGTTGGTGAAGAACGAACTTCATGGTCGTCGATTTTCCACCGTGGAAAAGTCAATCATGAATTTCACCGTGAATGTGTTGCCCGGGCATCTGGTGGTTGCAGTGATGGTATTGATGGGCTGGTGAAACGCTGGAAGAAGTGTGCGGACCTGGATGGACATTATACTGAGTAATGATACCCATGTGTTAAATAAAAGTAATTTTGGATTACAGATGCGTATTTCTATTTATTCATAATACAATACAGAGAACTTTTAGGATGCCCCTCGTATGTCTAAAAGATTTTTTTCAATTTTGTCGGTCTCATTCTGAGCAACACTTTAGACAACAGCAACAGAAGCAAAAACTGTAGTACTTTTGAAAGGCAGAAATTCAAGTATACTCGTTCTCGAATTAGTGTGCAGTTTACTATTGATAATTTGAATCCCTAATTTCACTAATCATAGGCTTTCAAAGACTCATCGAAAACAATTATAGAAATAGTTTACTCTACAGATGGTCGCGATGATGATTTAAAGAAAAGTGACCATTCAGGCTCGTTAAGGCTGTTCCTTTCTGTACAATGATTTCATTCTACACAATGACGCTAATTGCATGATTGGAGAATGCTGCCCAAATAATGTTCGTCGGGATTGTTGCTATTCTGAATCCAACATAGTAACCAATTCCTAATTCCGATTTTATCATCAGCCATTTGGAACTGCTAAATAGGATAATCGAATTGGATGGAACGATCTGATGTAAGAAGGCGGTGGCCGTTGATCGATGAATGGATAAGTAGGTCAAGCCAGCACTTCATGACGGGTGTGTCAAAACAGCTGAGTCACTTTCTTTTCTCATAAAAGCTGTTGAGAGTATTTCCCAATCACATTACATGATTAGTATTTTGAAGTCATCATCAATCATGATAAGATAAGGAGCCCAAACTTTTTGTGCAGGAAAAGACGACCATGTTGTCAATCGATTTCGAGTTTATTAAAAACTCATCTTCAGGACAATACAATCAGAGGAAACAAAGGGTTATATACAAACTGCATGGTCACAACACAACTCACTTAAAACAGTTGGAAAAAAAGCTAAAATTAGAAGATGTGCAGCGGAATTGATGAACAGTTCTCATTAATTAGGTGGGCACTGGTTGATTTGATGCACAGTGTTTCAGCGATGCGAGTGGGAGCTGTTTTAAAGATGACCTTGAAGTCCATTAAGCTTGCCTCATGCGGGTGGTGGGTGATTTCAGTTGGCGTAGGCTTGCCTTTCAAATATTCTGTCACTCTCGTAGATAGATGTCTCCGTGTCTCACCTATATAACAGTTTGAGCACTGTCGACATTTAAACTCATAGACTATGTTCGATTTATCATCATGAGGCAAGCTTAATGGACTTCAAGGTCATCTTTAAAACAGCTCACACTCGCATCGCTGAAACACTGTGCATCAAATCAACCAGTGCCCACCTAATTAATGAGAACTGTTCATCAATTCCGCTGCACATCTTCTAATTTTAGCTTTTTTTCCAACTGTTTTAAGTGAGTTGTGTTGTGACCATGCAGTTTGTATATAACCCTTTGTTTCCTCTGATTGTATTGTCCTGAAGATGAGTTTTTAATAAATTCGAAATCGATTGACAACATGGTCGTCTTTTCATCATGAATCGTAAAAACGCCGAAACCGCCGGACGTCAAGAAGCCCAAACGGTCATTACTGATGTTAAAAAAAGGGAAAAGAAAGTTCGATTTGAAAAGACGCTGCCCTCTGCCAAAGAGTGAGTATATGAAGAAGGCCTTATCATGTATTAGACAGAGAATGAGTTCTATTTTCCCTTGATTTTTCAGCGTTAGTCGACCACACCTTTTCTATTAACTTGAATAGAAAATAATGTACTCATGTAAGAAGTAACTACCACGTTTAGCTAAGATTCATAATTTGCAGCACATTTCCGTACTGGGGTGTGTTATGTGTAATTTTGGAAAGCGTCGATGCGAAATTTCAGAGACAGCGTTTTTGTGTTCATAACAGCAGTTAAAGTGATGAATGTCATTACTTGCGAATATAATTGCATTGAAACAGATATAAATAATATAGATGCATTTAGTATTTCGCTGAGAGCATAACGCAATTGTCGTTTTTGCACATTTGTAAATAGCACTGAGAAAAGAGTGTTCTTATTTTGGAAATGCTGTACAGACTTTAAAGAGTGAAAATCAGCAAATTATTTTTGCAAATTTTGTGCCCCAGTCGACTAAGCAACATCAGACCATCGATCATTTATTCATCTCAAAAACAATAGATTGAATATGTTTGACGTCGATCTTATTAGTCTATAGACCTATCACTTTAAAGCTACTTAGATAACAGTGCTGGAAGTGGGCCAACTTTGATATTATATTTTTGATGCTCATAAAGAATGAAACAATATTCCGTAGAAATTCCTCTACGTTGTGAGATCAATTCTCTGTTGACATGCAAGTGCATTTTAACATTGGTTCTTTCATTCAGGGTAATCATAGCTAGTTTATCTACGTCTTTTCATCGGAAGTTTTCAAGTCTTATAAAGTTTGTTTTCTCTGTGCTTATTTCAGAAGTTTTCATGTTTTAGAGTAAATATGCATCACGGAAATTAGTTACTAGCTGTTTAGCGAAGGAAAATGCCTGGAAGAAATAAAAATATCCAAACAGTATTTTTGCCATGAAGTGATCATCATCCCTTTATTGTGCTGTACTAAACTGCAACAGAAACACATATAGCTGATTGAAGCACTTTGAAACTCATTGCTTAACGGGTAGCAAAGAGAGCGTTTAGGAATAAGTTATGCATTATGATATCGAATCATGTGGAATTATCAAAGCGGTTAACATCGGATCAGTAGATCTCAATTAAAAGTCATGTAGGTTTTGAAATAGCATCCATTTCATAGTACTACTCATAAATGTGAAAGCATGCACTTCAAGATAATTTCAATCCAATGTGTTTGCCAAAGTGCTTATGCGTTGCACGTTTTTCTCCCCTTAACCATTTGAAATACATCACAGTTATTGCAGTGGAATTCAGGGATATTGCCCTCCTTAATTTTTCTATTCATTTTCTACCACATTATTTTTAGTTATGACTCATCAGTGTTTCTGTACTTAGTTATGCAGTTATGAGTTATGCCGGTGTATCTTTTTACCTTATTGCTACATAATGGCTTTGTTATTTAGTTGTATCCCTTTACCATCCCCAATTTTCTGTCTTCCATTTTCTGCTTCTTTCCTTTTAATCTTCTGTTGAGGGACACCTCTTGTGTATTGGCTCGTCCTCTTCCCTCGAGTTTTGATAAAAAAGTGATATGTCAGGAAATTGATTTAGCTCATAAAAATTCATTTTTAATACATTTCATCCTTTTTATTCAACACTTAACTGCAAGCCATATCATTAAAGCAACCATAAAGTTTAAAAGTTGACACGGTAAAAAGAAGGTTAAAATTCATGGATAAGCTAAAGAATTTTAACCGTAAAATACAGGTGTTAGATTGATCCTTATCCATTCAGTGTCGAACCCATACTATCTAGATGACATGATCATTCAATTTCATCGTAATTATCTATTGTTGTTTTGTTTCTCATGATGATCGTACGACAATTCTTCTCCAGGTAAGAAAGGGAACGTGTTTTCCTATGACGTCAGTCTCGGTCTAACACTCAATCCAGTTGATATGAGTCGTACTTGTACATGTACGTGCTTTACGTGAGATGCTGTCTAAACTGCTTACACGAGATCTTATTACAATACATTTTCTTGTAGTTTTTCGATTATCTTGCTTAACAACCTACTTTCATACATTAGATTTAGCTACTGGTATAACAATGAATTCTGTTAGAAAACGTTACTTCTGTATTCAATGCTATTAGCTATACGCGTATATGAAAAATATTGCTCTTTATAATGCAATTCTTTAGTTAAGAAATAGTATAAGTTCGAGGAAGATAAGTTAAATAGGTTAAAATTTTAGACTTTTTAGGTTAAAAAATTCACTTTTGTGGGTTAAAGTTTGGTTGCCTGCTTATCATTATAACTTCAAGCAATCGAGCAACTCAACGGTGAGCAGCGCGCAGTACAACACATATTTCAACAGTTGGTGGGATTCTTTAGCATATTTCTGAAAGTTGGAATTTGGTCTTGATGTCATATTTGAAGACTTTGTTTTTAAAGAAATCTTTGTCTTTCAGAAGACCTCAATTATCACAGCACTTTATACAACTCGGTTGGAGGGTTCACTTTTCGAAGGGAGTGAACAAATACTATTATTTCAACAAAACGATGAGCATTTCCTGCTGGAAGCTAACAGATATAAAGAAACGATTCAAAGAGGTCCTCGGTGACTGTCAATTGCGAGACAACAAACAGGTAAGCATCTCCATTCATGCAATTCCGTCTGATAACATGTTCACAGGTGGCCACTGTTTGAACAGCCTTTTTAGCGTTCCGGTGCATGTAATTTGTTGTTTCCAGATTAGCCTACCGGTATTAAAAATTCCACTTTTAATGACATGTGATCTAACTTCTAAAATAGATAAGTAAATGAAAGTTTTATTTATTACATTTTAGAATTCCTTAGCAACATGAATACTTCACATGTAAATTTTGCAGACGTTGACAATTTTCACTTACTACGACTATAACAGTGCCAACGCAAGAGCGTGTGTTCGTCGCCGGATAGAGAAGTCATCAGATTTTGTGATAAATTTAATGACTATCAATCAGCCTATTTTGATCAATCCATATATATGGTGCAAATTCTGAAATAAACTTAAATGCAATGATGTCTTGAAGTTCAAACACTTTCATTCTTAACTTGATTGAAAACTGCTGTATCATTCTATTTGAAATATATAAATTTCTATTTCTGTGTTGTTCTTGACTTTCAGACATCAGATGGCGAGACATCGGGTGATACTACTCCTTCTCCGTCGTCATCAAATAGCACAACGGTGAGTAGGATATTTCTTGCGTTTTTCATGGTACAGCCGGTAGTGCAGGCCCGATCAGGATACATCTGAGTAGCCTATGATGACAGCATCAAGTGATTTTCCTAACAGATGCTAATTTAAATATGACAAAAAAGGTCCTTTACTGGAAATAAGCATCTCGCAATGAAATTCTTGATTTATAATTTTCGTGTTTCGCAAACAGAAAGCCATTTACAGCGGCCATTCTCAGAAATGATTCAATAACTTTCCGTTTGAATTCAATTGCATCATTTGCTTACTCAAAAATATTCCAAATTTTCCATTTTTTCCTCAATGTACCGATTAAACACAATTTACAGAATGACATCTTCTACTTGCTTGCTTATTCGGATTCCAACCGTAATGTTCTAGGCAACAGTGCAGGGTACATGACTACCATCAGTGCCTGAATTGTCTATCAAAATCCAGGTAGTAGCCAGAGCGAGTTTCTGCAGGGAACGAGACCGAAAGTGAGATTTTCATAGAATTTTGTAGCATGCACACCCTATCTATGCCTCCTGCGAATAATCTGCGCTTCTGCCCAATTCTACTTAGTTTCTCTTCCTGTCAGACAGGATCAAAGAAACAACATGTAAATCCAATGGGACGGCAGATTGCAGTTTTGCCTAAGAGAAAGTTTCTACATGTATATTTTCACTTGCTACGTTAAAAATACTAAATATAGAGCCATAATTTTTGACATAGAATGTCTTCATGTCATTTCTTATCATGTTCATGTACCCCTGCCTACTATGTCTACTAACATTCCGATTTGGTAAGCCTCCTACTGTCGGCAAACACCAACATGTTGGCCCCCTTTATCCACATTGAACCACATTCTCGTAAACATTGCCGATCAGAAACATGATGACAACACCTGCACATCATAGGAAATGACTTGACGACATTCCATGTCAAAAATTATAGCTTTAGGCTTAGGCCTCAGCCACACTGCGAGCTTTTCCAAGCGTTTCCGAGCAAAGCGTTTTGCTGCAAATATAAAGTCATCTGCCACACTGCGAGCAAAGCAAACCAGAGCGATTAATACCTTACGGACATACGCTTGCTCGATACGCTCGGGACGCTTGTGTTTGCTTTGCTTTTAGTGTGGCTGAGGCCTTAGTATTTTACCGTAATGTGCGAAAATATAGAAAATTTCAATTTAACCAAAAACTGCAATCTGCGTCCCATTGGATTCTCTCATCAAATTCCGCTTACAATGCCTAACTTCTTCTGCTATGTACAAAATGTAAGCTACTATGGATTCCAAAGTGCAAGCCACAATCCCATATCCCCACAATCTCAGGCATGGAAAATGTTGACGTCATAAAGACCCTCGGTTTCTATCTGTCGGCTGATCTCAAATGGGATAAGCAAATTGAGCACGTAACCAGATGTGTGTCAGGGAGACTTTATGCCCTACGTCTATTGAAATATTTACTTACGAAACCCGACTTACTAAAGGTTTACTACGGCCTAATCCTATCGGCAACGGAATACTGCTCCCCTGTTATGATCGGCATGACGTCCAGAAATGCAGTAGCACTTGATAAATTGCAACGCCGTTCTCATCGTGTGATATGTGGTTCTTCTGAGTGCTCTTGTGGAGCCTTTCCCAACTTAAAATCACGTCGTGAGAGTGCTGCTGTGACATTGCTACTATCAATTTACCACAACGTCCACCATCCACTTCATTATTTGTGCCCTTCTACATCTACCCACTCCGGTCGATTCGTCCAGCCTTATGTACGCACCTCCGTCGAAGATTTTCGTTTTTTCCTAAGGTTATATGTATTCTAAACGGCTCCGTAATTGATTGACTTAATCTGCCCTCTTATCCACAATTTCCCATCTTGACAGTGACAAATTCATGTTTGTCGGTTGTAATCATCCTTCTAATGTGATCCACTTATTCTCCTTTCGGTTTCAGTCCTATGTTTAATCACGTAGCTATGTATACATACATGTGTAATGATTTCCAATTTTTGAAATATAAACATCTCTCTCTCTCTCTCTCTCTCTCTCGCTATACGGATTTTCTGCAGCTCCAACCAGAACAATAGCAGTTGCCGCGGCTTTCTGTTATCAAAGTTGGACATCCTCAATTCAGCAATGGCGATTTCACTTGGTTTTCAATGTTCATATGACCGGTCATTGCTGAAAAAGATATCTGAAGTTGATTTGGAATCATCACCAGGGCTTGATGACTGAACTGAGTTTGTGCTGTTGATGGTTTGGAAAACCTGCATCATCTATAGCTAGTGTCATGATAAGTTGTCAAACCATGAACTCTTATCCTGATTTTTAAATTCGTAAAGCAAATAACAAATGCTACTGATAATGTAATCCCGTTGCTAGCCATGTCGCTAGCAGGAATGATAGTGGCTAAATCATTTTTAACCGGTTAATCTTGCAGATTCGATTGAACACATACCGTAGCTTGTGTGTGTAGATCAGTCAACACTACGTAGCAGCTTTAATATCAATAGGCTTAAAATTAAGTCGAAATGCTTCCTCTTCTTGCATATTAGCAATGTTCCAAATTAAAAAGCGTCAAATGATGTTTCAAATTAATGTTTCAGAATTTTAAATGATGTTGATTGGAATTTCAGATGAACTTAGTTTGCAAATATTCTGTTCGATATAAAGCAGTCGGAGTTTACCAGGTGACAGCGATTAAATTATTAATTTACTAATTGGTATAAATTCAAAAATATTCAGGTTTATATTGTTTTTAGACAGTCTGACATTTGCACCACACAGCATAATTTTAAACATTCTCATAGCTATGAACATTATGCTGGAATTAGGTACGTATAGTACTGCAGAAGTAACTAATGAATATTCGTTTTCATACGATTAAAATCCTGGTATAAAGAAGTGGCATGCAATTGCAAGAGATTAAAAAGATGCACGTATTTGGAACATTATGAAACTGATATTGGAAAGCAGATTGCTACACTTGAAACAGTCGTTCAGTATGTAAGCTTCATTGCAAGATGGATTTCCATTAAAATTTAACAATGTCTTGAATGAATATCATCAAATATGGAATACAATGCATGTGGGATTTTCAAAAGTAATTTCTAAGGGAATTACACAGAAAGAAATGCAACCAACTGCATGCAGAGATAAAAGTACAAACCGGATGGCGTCTCACACCTCTAGTCATTGAAGATGATTAATATTGGAAATATTAATGATATCTTCTTTTCCAACAATCATGTATTCATAACTAGCAGTACGACCACCGTAAAGAGAACATATTTTCATCAGAATGTCATCTCAGAATGAAATCATTTTAATTATAGTCCATTTCAGATTGAGAAAGTGATACAATGACAAATTAGCATGACTGTGGTACGTTTGAAAAGGCTGTGGTCGTAAGTCATTGTTTTTAACTAAGGAAGACCGAGGTAAAGAAATGCCTGAAGATGTGATGTGGATGCTTCACGAAATACATCGCGAATTTCAAAAAGTGATTGATCTAATTTTTCACCTCGGTCTTCCCAAGTTAAAATCAATGACTGTGGTAAAACTCCAGTATCAAAAAAATAAAACTTAGGAATGCAGAAGCCTATTAATAGTAATCGTTCTTCTTCAGATAAATGAAATAATGTCCTCAAGAAGGAAAATATCTCTCAAGGAATACCAACACCGCTCTAAATCGCAGGTAAGTTCATCTGAAGCAAATTGATGTGCTGCATGTGTGATTTTAGGAAACTTTGACAATCAAACAAACATAATGATGATTTTCTTGAATTCATTTCCATAGAATTAGGGCTACTATTCAACACCAAAACATTTTGTTACATTAAATTTGAATTAATTAACGAATTGTTAAACCAACTTCAAATAATTGAAAAGAGTATAAAGCAGTTGAGATGTTCTCCATACACTTAGCATATGGTGATGGATTTTTTTAGATCCAATAATAATTTAACATTTAGATAATGGAAAGCATCGAGGCATCATTGATCAGCAACTCAGCATTTAATATATCCCTTATGTGTACATACAGTTTCATTTTTTTAAATGAACTCGAGTTGAACATAGATGGGTGTTGATACCAAATGTGAGATATGCAAATATTTGCGGTTTTGAAGAGATGACCACGAAATTGACTGATTTTGATAGTGATGCAGAAGGAATAATGGTGTTTTGCAGATCCTCCGTGTCATGACAGTCTTGGAGAGATAATAGAAATTAACAGTAACCTGCTTGGCTTGCTGCAGGAAAGAATTGTAAAGCTGCCAGCAACGAGGTACAATGTCAGCTGTTCACAATCACGTGACTCGGATCAGCGTGCTAATTTTAGTGTCGTCACTCGTGCACGATCGAGTATCATGTTGTCAGTGTTGGATGCTCTGTACATCAGGTTCCACCAGCCAATCCTGTGTGGTCAGAAAGATTTTGTGTTGCAGTTGGTTCTGCCATGGTAATTTGAATTGTAATCGCTGCTACACCACAGTTTAGTCATGTCCAGAAAATA
The DNA here is from genome assembly GCA_907163375.1 of Prostheceraeus crozeri. Taxonomy (NCBI): domain Eukaryota; kingdom Metazoa; phylum Platyhelminthes; order Polycladida; family Euryleptidae; genus Prostheceraeus; species Prostheceraeus crozeri. The sequence goes on from CAJQUW010001562.1 coordinate 73,913, forward strand.
ATCAAAGACAATGATTTCAATTAACTTTAGAAGATGTAAATGTGGGTCCACATCACAATTCAGACACAAGAAATGATGAAACATAAATTTAGTGAATCATAGAATAACTCCGATGAAAATTGAATTAAATACTTGAAATTTCAGCCAAGAGGCATAGTAACATCTCCAATTTTCCATGAAGACTTGCATTATAATGCCGTTCATGAAATTCCCTTGATAATCAGCTTAATTTCCGCTTAAGACGGTTGCTACCAGATTTTCATTCCTTTTGATATCCAACACGTTTCATGCTACCTATATATCATTACCTATTGTGTTCATGTCAATAGTATACATGATTTGCAAAAATTTGGCTTTTTAAAAAGTGCTCAAATAAGTTTTTGGACCTTAGGAACGTATTCTCTGCAAAAAACTGAATATTTTCATATAAAAAGTTAAATGGTATACAGATAGTTTTCTGAGTCGACAGTCTGCATACTACACTGTATATATGATATAGCATGTATGCCTACTCTATGATAATTGATTTCAAGATCGTTTCTCTTTGGATTTCATTACTCTTTTTTGTTTTCCAGGATGCTGAGGTTGATGAGCAGGCAAATAAAAAGTCAAGAATTTCAGTTCTGTGAACCTGCGAAAACTCCACAAATAACTTTTGCACAGTTTTATTCCTTGTAAATATTCCGTCTATTTATACATCTTGTAAAAAATATACGCACATATAGATCTATGAATCACTTTGTTGTTTTTTTCTGGTATTCTGCAGTGATGAATAACATAAAAGTGGGAACGCAACTGAGTACCTATAAAAGTCATTCTGTTGGCACGAGAAATTGAGCAGCCAAGCAAAGACATAAGTAAGATCAGTGATGAACATCGATGAAACGATGCCCAGTTCTGTTCTTTTAAGTGCCCAATTTCATTTAATCAGTGTTTGTAACTACGATTTAGAGATGATCAGATATGACAAACTTACAGCTCGCAAATTGTCGTCAATGAGAACATCTTTAAGTTCAGGCAGATTTTAGTTTGGAATTTCTTTGTATTAGTAGATGTGAAATTGAGAATTTCAATTAAATTATGTCTATTTCTTCAAGACTCCAATGATTTAGATAAATTAGCAATTAGAGGATTTCTCAGAAAAATTAAGTGCTCTAAAAGAGACCATTCGGTAAGAAATAGAACCTATATGAATTTAAATTCTAAAACTGACATACATCTCTTTGGGTGCTATCTTTTTTCTCACATGTCACTTTGCTTGAGACTTGAGACTTTATTTAATTTGCCCTTACCAGGATTGAAAACGGCCGGGTTTTAGGCAGCCGATGTGATCGAAACCGGCCGGCCGGGACTGGGCTAGACGGCCGCATATCAGATCATCGGCTACAGATCTTCTAATAGCAATTACATTGTGGTTTAGCGCACATAATGTATCTTACAAGATCCAAAAACAACTACTAGGGGCAAAATAATTCAAATTTCCGAGAATTTTTTGAGTGGACAAAAAGATGGATCACTTTTTCTGGATTTTGCAATAGGCGATATATACGCACATAGATATGTTATCTGGAATATCATTTTTTCAGTTGTCAAAAACCTATAATGTTCGGATGAAGCCATAGATTTATAAGTGAAGTTTCAACATCTATTCTCCTTGTAACACAGTGCTGGCATGTCGAATACTAAGTTAGCGTACCTGCTAAAACAAAAACAAACTCCCTTTTGCAAACACAATGTATATAGAATAATTAAACTCTGAGTTGTAGACCACCGGCTATGCACGTCTATTCCCATGTTCAAGTTGAGTATATAACTCAAAACTTAATTATGCTGTTTTGCAATGTTCGGATTGTTCTTTTGGAGTAGACTGTAGGCTTATAAACGACTTCCATCATGTGATTAAACAGACCTGAGTTTCGCTGCGTAAAATCAATGTATTTTGGTACAACTGCACTGCGAAAATGTCTGCGAAATTACTGTCGAGGTGTGTTGACGGCTCACGAGGAGTTTATATTCAAGTAAATGAGATTAATTATGATCAATGGTTATATTTGAAAAATCAGAGCTTCATCGCTCACAGAAGCCAAAGCATGGGATAAAATTTCCCAATGATTCTATCAACATTCCATGACAAAAATTGCATCGAGACAGACAAAGAACCACCAATTAAAATTAATAATTTCAAAGCACCTGCTATTCGCATGATGCAGCATAGTAGAAAAACAACAACATAGAAGACATTTTTGCCTGTAATACTAAAAAGGTTGCACTGCAAAATGTTCAATGTACATTTGTGTCATTTGTTTCAAAAATCACCGATTGCAGACGATGTTGGCTCAACCTTTGATCACGGATGTCAATTGTCTGTAGAAGGCAATGACCTTGGCTTCTGAAGCTGACACACAGCATTAGCGGTTGGTGCATCTTCATCGACACAGTCTGGACCAAAACCGGGCTACAACATTGTCCAGACCATATTTGGAAGAAAATTTAAAGCAATTTTTTTAGCATGTTGATATAATAAGAAATATATTTCTAAGAAATTGTATATAGTCACAATTCAATACATTGAAAATTCACTTTCAAATCAATCGCAAATGCAAAATCACCATTGAAGCTTCACAAGTGAAGGAGTCTAGCTGGATGAGGGGGATCAGAATGCATGGCTAGAAGATAGAGGACACGAGATAACCCAATAACCTGAACTAATGAATCCTTAGTGGCCTTCAAGAGGGCCGTTTGTGGCGCGCATTCTTGATGATTTATCAGTTGGCACTTTTTTGGGAATTTTCGAGTTGTTGGACTCAGTGAGAGACTTATAGAGAAGATTGTGATTTCTGCGGTATAAGCATTCTCGGTGTGGTATGATTTTCTTCTTGATGGAGCGGTTTGGTCCAGGCCGGCGCCGGTCGCTACAACCGGTGGATATCTCGATAGGTGATAGGTAGCAAGCCGCAGTGCGCATGGTCATTCGCGAAGCCACTATAGCTGTCAAGATGGTTTGGTTGCTGAGTCATATTATATGTATCTGATTTGATAAGATTGTCATTGGCAATGAAAACAAAGCAAACTAAGGTTAGCAAAGTTTTACAAAATCATTAAACCGAATTTCTACTTTATAATTAATGATAGTGTCAACTACATTTTTAAAGTCAATCAAATACAATCAAATAAGCAGATAATTGATATTATGACCAAAATGGGGATTGATAACATTGATGCAATAACAATACATGCATATATCTAAATCCCGCGCCTCTACAAGAAAGCTTTAATCGGTCAACAAATTCTAAGTTCCAATAGAATAAAAGTTTTTCTAACGATAAAATTTCTGATATGAACAATTCGATCGCCGACTGTGCGCGATGCGAAATATTTTGTCTGCGACGTACAAACTCGATTTAAAATGATTCACTGAAGTAAGATTCACTTCTTTCACTTGTGAGGGAATTTCAGTGATTTGCGACGTCAATTGCGAACTCTTTCCAATACAGTTTAAATTCAGATTTTTGAGCTTGCACAATTTTACATTAGGTAGGCTGGGGAATACATAATGATTCCAAAATTTATGCAGACTAAAATACAAGGATTCTGGAGACTAAATAATCATTTTAGTTTGGTTTCAGTTACATGTACAGTATTACTTGTCGGCAATTATTTTTTAACTGTCCTAAAGAACAATTCGCAATGTCATAAAACATGCGTGTAGGTACTCTCAAATTATGTTGCATTTACATGCTCTTAATTTTGCAATGATTGACTGAGCAATTTATTCTAGATTGCATGTCGTCAGTGGTCGACATGGATCTAATAAATTAAGCGGTCGGCCGGCAAAATGAGAAACCAACAGCTTATCAGGGTAGCTTATTAGTGCACTCTGTGAGGATTCATTCTTATTATTTATCATTTATCCTTACATATCGTCGGTGATTCTACAAAGTGACTTAAGTCCATTTTTAGTCAATTTTGTACTCAAAATCATCGTTTGACACCTGTATACACTGTGTCAAGTTCTTACTTTCAAATTCGATTTTAATTCGAAGATTCGGTATAAAGTCAGTTTGACATTTCACTCAAAGTCACCATGTATGATTTCATAACTGATGTAAGTCAACTTGCGACTATTTTTAAAATCCAATACACTGTAGTTCTGGAAAAGGTTACAGCGACAATAGATATTGTAGATACTGTAGATATTGACGTAAAATGCACTTTCATCAGTTTGAAGAATCAAATTAAAATGAATGTCGATTTGACTTCAAATTTTGACATTGTTCATTCATGGACGTCTTCATAGTTTTGGTGGCATAGAAATAGAACTTTTATGGCTTGTAGCTGCCGTGGACCTCAATATTCCAGTGCTAGTATACAGATGTCCATGCTGCCTACTAATGAAAAAGCGTCAGTGAGTCCTATAACATTGCTTACTGAATCTGAATTTGCTTCTCACATGTCTGCCATGAATTTAGAATTCTAATCTCGTCAGAATTAAGTAATCTAATTGTAGGCTCAGAAGATGCCAACTATATCTATCGCGCATAGAACAAATTTCTATAAAGCATCGTCTAATGATGAAATTAAGTAACAATGTGATAAAAAGGTAAGTTAATTGACAGGAGTAGTCAAAGGAAAAGTGCTTCCTTCTTTCCTCTTATTTCTTTAATGAATGAGTGACTGTTGTGATCGGAATATTTTACATGTACGTACCAGATACAGGGAACAAGGCCTACCTACATGTATGTACATGAATCTAACGAGGAGGGAGCAAGCGAATTGGCATCCATGTTCGTCTGTCGATGACATCTCAGTCAGCCTTTGTCTATATAAAGTTGGCCAAAGCTTTTTTTCTTGTCACTTGGCTGCTATGAAGTAGTTAAGACATGAATGGTGGCAATTCTTAAAATACTTCATCAACGGTTGTTTTGTTGCAATTTCTTATTGGAACAACATGCCATGGACCGGTCATTGAAAATGGAGTAGGACTTAATGTTCAAAATTTTATCGATTGATATAGTTGAGTCAACAGGCTTCCAAGGGTTGATTTCAATTGTCAGTTATAGGTCAAAAACAAAACCCGACGCAGGTAATCTATCTATCCTCTTTCTCATCCTGTTCACGTCAAGACCTAATCTCGAACTTAATCGTCAAATTTCCAAAGTTTCCTTTCTTTTAGTCCTATTTTCAATCCATTTAATGACTTACATTCATATTATTAGCACATATCCAACATTATTTGAAACTACCGTCAACTCAATAGATCATTCGACTACCAATTTCAACGACGGGCCTACTGTTGAAAATCAGAAGAATATTTCGTTATAAGATTCAACAATATTACTATGCTCGCAAATATTTTCAATAAAGTACCGGATTAGACCTATTGATATTTATAAAACCTATAAATTGATTAATTGCGTCACAGAAGCAAACCACTTATGTCATTTTTACTCTATCTAAGAAATGACATGATTTCTGACGATTTTATTCTGCGGTTCTGTCCTCCTTATCAATGTTTCCTATATTCCACGGTGTTTTTATTGATGATGCTCCTAAGCTTGCTACTGAACTCAGGAGCAAATAATTGAACTATTTCTTCAAAGTCGCGTATGAAATTTTGAAAAGTGTACCGTAGAGCATCGTGCACTCTTGTTTGGAAACATCAAATGGATTAAAATAGCATGTGTATTATTGCATTGTGTCCTGAAAATACAAGAACTTATAAAACTAGGTAGCTACCGCTAATGTCCTCTGATTATCCTTGCGAAGTTATGGAACTTTGATTGGATTTTATACAACGTTAACAATGATTTGGAATTTGCGGAAGCAATGTAACTGCATGCACCTCCTGTAAGAAATCATGTCAATACAAATTCATAAGACACAAAATTGCCAACTTTTTGCTGTTGAAGCTCTTATTTCAACCATTTAGTCGACTTGCTATTCCCTCTGAGTGAAGTCAAAGCGACGTAAATACATCTATAGCTGATAGAAATTCAGCTTGAATGATTTGACAAACTGACGTAACGGCACTTGCGACAGATCATAGCATCTGATTTTAAACATAATTTGATTTGACAAACTGACGTAAGTGACTTTTGCACAACAATATCTATGAATAAAATATATCTGTGCCATCCATAGAAATAAACTGTTTATCTGAAGTTCGCTAGAATGGAAATTCACTCAAGGTCGCGGCACATCCGAGGGAACTAAGTTGGGGCATGAAGAACCAATTAAAAGATTCGATATACTCATGTGACTGATTCTAACCCAATGATACAGCCGTTGGCAGGTGCATCTAAGTGAAAATGCGTGCGATTTATGTGCCGTTATTGTGCATTGCATGAAGCTTAATTTCCATTCTAGAGGTTTTATTGTTGTCAATTTCTATGGTGCCATCTCACTCATGCGTTGTCACTTACTAGATTTCTATGACTTGAATGTCTTGTCCACTACTGAGAAATGATGATAAAGCCCGGTAAAATTCGACTAAAGAATGTCAAAATCTATAAACGGCTCTCCTGGAAAGTGACTGAAATTGCCTGACATCGCTTTGTGGAATCGCTGACGATATAAATCATTCTGATAAAATATCTCAATAGATCCTCTTACGGCAAAAATCTGCATTATATTCTTCTCAAAATCTAGCAACATTTACAGCCGCTGAAATGACCATCAACAAGCCGCTAATGCCCATTCTAATCTCACTAATTTAAACCTCCGTTTTTCACCTCCCAGGCGAAATTTTTTTAAATAATTTTTTAAGCCAAGCAAGCTATGTCTACCAGAATTCTGATAGCTTAATTACTTTCTACGCATGATGCAACTTTTGACCGAAGGAAAATAATTTTGGCACAATACTTTTGGCGTAAGCGCTATTTTATAATTGATAGTTATTGCACGATGAAAAGTGTCCACATGCAATTACTGAAATTATTTGCACGATGTGTTAAAAGGCGGTAGTTTTGTTAAAATACTAACAAGATCCCCATAGCACAATATGTGAACAATTACTACATGCATGGTACGTGTTAAAATGCTAACAAGATCCCCAGAAAAACAAAGTGAAGATTCAATCCACAATATAAATTGTATTTTATCCATAAAATAAAAATGGTATTTTTAGCTTTAATTCAAGATGGATAACAAAATCGTCGATATCGTCAAAATCGCGCTTTTTGACAGAGAAGCTGCTTAACATGTCTGGTTTTGGACGTGATTTCTTTGGTGGAGGCGGATCCAGACAAGCACTGATTTCCTTTTCCATAGTTGGTGATACCCTTTTATACATTCGAACTGATCGGTCACTTCTGTGGCCAGTTCGAGCCTTGATTGTTTGTTCATCTGTTCGATGCAGTGAAAGTTACGTTGCGCACGTCACTTTACCCGAGTGGCCAGTGATGTTTCCACTCAATCCAGCAATCTTTGCGGCTTGGGGTAGCAGATTGGAAATAGTATTGACTCCCATAGGACCCTTGCCATATCGTGGTCGGTGGCGATGGATGTTAGGAAGCGCCAGCCGGTAAAACGGTCCCTCGTATATTCCATTTTCTTGTAAAGATTCTACGTAATTTTTGATGATCTTATACACTGAACGAGGATTTTCAGAGTCGTATTGCTTGATTGATTTGCTTGAGTGGCCCTTGTCGCTAACACCGTCCTTGTACACTTTATCACACGAGCCCGTAAACAGAATGTAAGAACCACTAGCGTCACTTTCGAAGGTAAGCTGCTTCAAATCCATTTTCCGGTGTTCATCTCTTGATCGTAAGCCAAAAGATTTGCTGCAGTAGAAGTACACGGTTCTTAGAAGGACTTGTCAATTTTCCATTGAGAAGGCTTCTGTATCCCATAATCGGCTTTCTTCATCACATGTCAGAGGGTCAGCTTGTTTCACCAGGGAGCCTATTCCTGCTTGAGTTAACTCTTTCATTTGAGCATCCAAACATTTGTGTAGGTACGGGAATGCTGGATCTTCTTTGGCCATTATGACAAGTTTTGAAGATTGATTCCTCGCAAAACGACAGACTGTGTCTTTGGAGGATATGGACTGCCATCTCTGCGACGTATTTCGAAGACAAAATGACGCATGTCATCAGATATTAACTGTTTGTCGGATGATAAGAATTCGTCAAGGTGAGGAAATTGCCTTTCTGTTCTTCGGTTCCGCCATACTACCCAGTCTTCATAGGTTTTCGTACACTAATTTAAGTTTGCCTTGCTTGCATCAGGAACAGTGCGCTAACAGTTCGTGACATGGTTTGTGATGCTACCAGCTCGAATCGATCATCACACATCGTTGTTACCGAAAATCTGTTGATAGCAAATCTGATATTCAAGAAGGAAGTCGCATTGATATACTGTCTCATACAGGAATTTCGCTCTATCAGTCTGAATAACAATCATGCTTCCAGTCGCTACGGGTAAGTTATTGAATGAAAAGCTTTTGTTTACAAATTTTTCCATTCACAGCGCATGTGCTGATGTACAGTTAGTGTACACTATGTTGTGCACTAATTGTTCTACAAACAATGCACAATAACACGAATTAGAGGTGCATCGTGTAATAATTTGAATGTTTGGAATATTTTGCTGATTTCGGTATATATTCACTTCTAATGTACACTGGTGGCATAAAGTCTTGCCCATGCCGATTTTTCAACTTATATTTTGAGATTTATCCTGATTCTTTGCTTCACATCTTCTGCGCTTCAAGTCAACGTGTACAAGAAAGCTGCATATATTTTTGTAGCATTACCGCTGCTTTGAAAAATGAAGGACAGTCGAACACACCAATCTGGTGGTGTGCCAAATCTCAAAGAACTTACAAGCGCGGAGCTGTCGACCGAATCATCAAAGAAATGGAAAATTATCCGGAAGTCCCAGCTACTCAAAGGCGATGAGCGATCGAAGACTTAAGAATGATGACATCGAGAGTCGTCAACGGGGCTATACAGAGCTGTAAGCGATCCATGGAGCATCAGGGGTCTCCATGGTCGAAGGAGGTTGTGACTCATGCTCCTAGGCATAGGGTAGGCCTATAACACCCACAAGTCAAGATTGAAGCCACTGCTCACTAAGAATGTGAAGAAAACGAGAATGAATCGGACTAGAGAGCATAAGAAATGGTCGATTGAGCATTTCAGGCGTATCCTCTGGTCCGACGAATCGCGCTTTCACCTCTATGCACCGGATGAGCGACGGTTATTGCAACGCGGTTCAGGAGAGGACCTCAATTTCCAGCTGTTTGGAAGAGACGCAATCGTTGTCTCATTTGTTGACTCACTTGGCACCTCTTAGGTGAGGCTGGACTTAACCCCAAGTTTTTTTTAGTTTTTTTTCAGGCTCGATTTAATGCGAACATAGAAATAGATAGACACTGGTAATCAGTGATCCTTTGGAGGTCAGCGTCGCAACAATTGTGTAGTCCCTTAATCACAAAAAGCTAGCAAAATAAATAGTCATGAAAATAATAAAAACCAACAGAACAATAGCCAGTTGTCAGCAGGTACCCGCCTGGTCGCGCTTCGACGTTGATTAAATTGAAAATCACTTAAATCTCCAAAAATATATTAATGGGAGTAATGAGAGATGGCGAAACCATCAAAACAGGTATTGCGAGGGGGATGGGAAAGACATTTTGCCGCCAGTGCATATTGCGGCATCAATTCTTGATTAAGAATATGCACAAAAAGAAGATATGCACAAGTGCAAAAATTTTGAATTTGAAATTGTCTGCTGAATTTGAAATTGAAATGCATGCATGATTGGAATTTGAAATTAATACTTCAAATGTGACTTTTTATTATTTTTGGATATTTTAGTTTTGCATCTAATCAGCAATTATCAAAAATTTTCAGAATCATTGCTTTTAGTCTCAGTGTCTCGATAAAAGCTCACCGAATTGGGTTATTTCTTCACCGGCGGCAGAAACTATATGCCGAAATGTGCGATTTTATTTTAGTGTTATTTTGAGTTGAACGAAAAGTGTCAAACATTTGACTTTTTACCTCATCTAATGTAGCGAATTCATAACGATTAATAATCATCATTTTATGAACCACATTGACAAAATCCTTTGATTGGTGTATGGTTTGTTAGTTTTGTTGTCAGTCTCTATTTCAAATAGTGATCTAATGGAATTTTGTGGAAAATTGACGTTTTTTGACTTTTGACCTTCACCACAGCCCAGGCATGACCTTAAAAATCAAAGCAATGCTCTTTTTCTAAATCCGCATTCAATGTCAATTCGATTGATGTGTGATTTGGCAAAATTGGTGTAATAGTTTCGGAGATAAGCAGGGGAGGCGGGCGCGTTCGGAAAACACCCCCCGTGGGGCAAGGGTTGAACAAAGCGATCTGTAGTTTTTACACATGTATATGCATATTAACCCATTTAGCGCCAGTAGTAAGTAAAACTCCACTTCTGGATAGCGCAAGATGGCCGCCATCGCTGACGTCCCCCGCCCCCCTCTGGAACGGCAGAGTGTCGTGGTCGGCCGCCGTGGTGCTTCGGGTCTAAGTCCCCCCCCCCTCTGGAACGGCAGAGTGTCGTGGTCGGCCGCCGTGGTGCTTCGGGTCTGAGTCCCCCCCCCTCTGGAACGATAGAGTGTCGTGGTGGACTTGGGCGACCGCCAGGATTAGTCTTGAGGCTATAGTGTGTGATGTTTTTGGTGCAATCTGCTGAATGTTGGGTTGTAAAATGGGTTGTTTCGAGTGGAAGGAGTGGTCGGATGAGAAAACGGAGGTCGGATTCGTATTCAGCGTGAAATTCTGCATCGGTAGGGTGAGTTTCAAGGCAATCGGTGAGAAAAAATTTTCAACATTTTTCGAAAAACGACAGAGTTAGAATTTGGGACGTTTTGGTGTGTAGCGTCAAAACGAAGCATCGGATGAGAAAACGGAGGTCAGATTCGGATTCAGCGTGAAATTCTGCATCGGTAGGGTGAGTTTCAAGTCAATCGGAGAGAAAAAATTTTCGGCTGACGTCCCCCCCCTGGACAGCTTGCTTCGATTTTGGCTTCCAGTGGACGGATTTTGTCGTGCGATAGCTCGTTTGAAAGCTAAGAGTGAGACACATTCAGTGAAAGAATCGGCTTGTTCCTATCTGTCTTCGTTCAAAAGTTAGAGCGGTTACAAGATTTTAGGTCGGAGCTCGCTTACCTGAAAAAATCCTAAGTGTCAGAGTGACTTTGTATGGGTAAAATTTTGAAAATTTTCCAAAGTGTCGAATTTCGACCTGGGACCGTCACCAAAACATTTTTCATCAAATTTCACTGACCTCCCCCCCCTCTGGACAGCTAGCTTCGATCTTGGCTTCTAGTGGACGGATTTTGTCGTGCAATAGCTCGTTTGAAAGCTAAGAGTGAGACAAATTCAGTGAAAGAATCGGCTTGTTCCTATCTGTCTTCGTTTAGATGTGAGACGCCATTTAAGATTTTGGGACATTGGCGAAAAACGACAGAGTTAGAATTTGGGACGTTTTGGGCTGTAGCTTCAAAACGAAGCATCGGATTGGAAAACGGAGGCCAGATTTGGAATCAGCTTGATGTTATTGTCCAATGAGGATCATCATCCAATGAGAATCAAGCATTTCTTTATAAATAGCGAGCCTTCCACAGTGAGAATCATTCCATCGTTGAATCACACGAGTGACGGACGCACATTTTCTCTCTCCCTAGTTCCCTATTCTATTATCCAACTAAAATGGTAAGTCGCTACTTCCCTCCCTCTCCTCCCTTGAACGTAAACTTAATACAATCTTTTTTCATTTTCAGGCATCTACTCCATCTGCTGCACTAGTAGGACAAAATGGCGGTCAAACGTTACAAGGTTCGCTACGGTCAGATCATCTACAACTGAGGCCAGTGGAAGAAACAACCAAGGTACATAATCCTACACCGCTACAGCGTAAATTTAAACAAGTCTTGCGTTATGGCGATCATAGCGTAGTACTCCAAACGGGAATGCTCCCTTCCACGGATGTCAAGATAATGCTCAATCAGTATGGGGACTACATACTGATCCCCGTGAGTCCGTACATTCGCCACCAACTTGATATTATTGAGGAGTACGTGACATTAAATATGGACATTCCTACTCCTCTTGCTCAAGAGTGGAAGGCGAGAGATGACAAGGATACTCCCTATAGAAAGATTTGGGATGGTAATCACATTTGCCTACCGGTATCACATTGGTGTACTTACTATAAGAAGGATGGAGATCATTCAATACCCATCAGATGTGATGAGCTCGGAGAAGGTACTTGGGATATCCTTTTCAAAGTGAATGGGCTATATTATGGTCGACACAAGGATAATAAAATAGCCTCTCTCTCCATGCATATGGAATCCATCCTATATATTCCGAAACCACCCAACGTGGACGACATAATTGATCAAATCCTTAACAGCAGTGGTACGAAGCGCAAGTCGGAGAAGAATGCTACATCAAAACGCAAATCAAAGAAGGAGAATTGCTAGTCCTTTCCTAACTCTACCCTATGACAATTCGCTTATGTGCTTTGAGTGTCGTAGACGTGGTCTTATTAGATACATTTTACTTCTTCGTTGCCATCACATCATTTGCGTATTTTGTCGTGAAAAGCATCGATGTAATTCTTCATTTTGTAATATGTTATAGAACGTTTCCTTAGATGTGTAAATTTCCGTTTTAGGCTTCTATCATCATTTTTATGGATTGTGAGGGTGAACCTGTACAGGAGCTCAGTGCTATTGCTATGAACAATTGGACATATCAGATTGTTAGTGTCTATCATCAACATGCCAACTGCGATCCCAATGTTGATCAATGGGCGAGAAAACACATTCATGGACTTAATCTGAAATATTTGCAAGACTATGGCTTTTCTTGTGAAAGTGCTCTTCTTATTGACTTTAAACGATGGTTAGCTGCTTTCAATGTTATACGCATCTTTTGTAATAATCCTGGTAAGGAGAGGAAAGTATTTCCCAATCTAATCATTGATGATATTTTGCTCCCACCTTGGGATAGTAGAGTGAATCAACATTATCATGAAGTCACGAAACGTTTTAAGGATTTGTGTGTTCCTATTTTGTCTGTTCGTTGTAGTAGCTGCGTTCATAACCAATGCTTCTTTCCTCCTTACCTCAACACTGCCAAAGTCCTGTATGGTTATCATTGCTCGCTGTATGATAGTTATCAGCTGTATCTATTTTATCTCTTTCAAACCATTGATTTATAATACATGCTTGTTACCGTTTTTCAATATATGTTACTATGAGAAGAGTTGTTGTTTTCATGCAATGGATGGGTTAGATAAAGGGCGATCATGTCTTTCTCAAACGACTGCGGAACATTACGTTTTCATAGGCAAAGTTTAAAAGGAGCTGTTCAAGATTATGTGATAAAATTTCATAAAGATGAGACCGACATCGAAGCAGTGGTCGATGATGCTAGCACTCTATTTCTAGAATTAATGAATACATTCTCTGATAGCATTATCATGGCGCGATTAGTTGCGAAAATTAAGTTTAGTCATTTTGGAAAGCAAGAGGTGGAAAGTCGCTCTTTCCATTTTGCTTCTTACTCAATGGAAGTGGTAGATCACCCCCAAGAATTTTTTAAAAGACATATGATAAAAATTGCTGAACGTCTTAACGCATTTAACCATCATGGTAGCAGTCTAGTGATTGAAGCGATTTCAGATATTCACATTCAACTTTCCATAAAGAAAAATTGAAAATGCAGTGGTACTTGATTGTGGCACAACTGGTTTTCGAGCTATGTCTGCTCACTCTCGAAGTATATTCCTTCTGTACATGCGTCTATTATTTAGAAAAGGCTAGCAAATTCATATCTTCAAAAAGACTTGCTATAGACATCAGTAACGGTGAAACTATGTGTTGCGATGTATGTAAGCGAAAGGATGGAAATGAAAAGCGCATCTTCAAGAGATGTAAGCATGCTTTTTGTCAACGCTGTTTTATACGTAATTGCATTCAACTTTGCCAATGTAACCACTGTGATATTGCTCATTTCGAGTGTCACTTATGTCGCAATAGTTAGTACCTATGCAAATGTGGTAAAGATAGGTTTTAGCAAAGACTAATACGGAAAATGGCGAAACGTAAAATGACGAAACGTAAAAGTCAAAAGTTTTCTTCAGCCATTCAAGCTCTCCGACGAATGAAAGCAAATCAGCGATACAATGCTATACGACATGCTAACGATAAATTCATTTGTGAAATTATTTCTCATGTGAGGAAGTTGAGGACGAAGAAATTAGCGCCAAAACAACGAAAGTTACTTAAGCGATATGCTACGAAATTGCGTTTCATCTCCAATCCTAAAGTCACCTTCAAAGAAAGAGGAAAACTCTAACACAAAAGGGCGGTTTCCTTTCAGCAATACTTCCAATGATAGCTCCTGCCGTGGGCAACCTATTGGGTAATATCTTTGTCTCTAAGCGTTAATTATGCAAATGTTGAATCTCAAAGTAATAAAATGGATTTCAGACTTCAATGTGATAAAGTTCTGACTGTATCAGGTCCATCTCATGCAGGTAAAACTGTTTTCACGCTGAATTCATTGGATAAAAGAAGGGAGTTGTTTAAGGAACCTATCAATCGAGTGATTTGGTGTTATGGTATTTATCAACCGTCGCTGTTTCAGGAATTGCAAAGTCGCAACTTTATTCGACATGAAGGAATTATTCCAGTGGATAAACTTCAGTATAATGATGTTGTTGTATTGGATGATTTATTAAAAGAAAGTAAGAATTCAAAAGATGTTACAGATATGTTCACTCGCGCAGCACACCATAAAAGGTGTTTTATCATCTATATTACACAAAATTTGTTTCCTGATGGAAAAGAAGCTCGTACACGAAACCTGAATACACACTATTATGCTATTTTCAAGAATCCGCGAGATAAAAGTCAATTTGAAATTTTAGCGCGACAAGTTGCACCCAGAGGATCAAAAGCCTTAATTGAAATTTTTCAAGCAGCTACTGAAAAACCATACGGTTACTTATTCATTGACTTTACGCAAGAGTGTCCGGAAGAATTTAGATTTCGAAGTGATATTTTGAAAACTCCCATGATTATCTACAAACTATGAGTTCTTATTCTCGCATGATTGTTATTCCTCAGGATGAATATGTACAATTGACTGCCATGCAGCAAGTAAAGCAACCTCTTGCAAATCAAATGTATAGGAAAGAAATAGATTATCAGCAAAATGTTCACATCAAAGATCCACATCGTGCTGTATTATTACAATCGGAAACTGTTGAGCAATTGAAAAACTTGAAGAATGAGATGCGTGACTCTGTATCGACTGCTACACCTTTAGCATCTCGCGCACATGCCATATCTCTTTTCAACAGTATTGAGCCCCATCTCAATGTAAATGATAGAGGAGAAATCATTACAGATGAAAATAAAGTGATTGATGCTTCACGTTATGAAGACTTGATTCAGTATGCGACACGTAGAAAGCGCCGTCAGGGCTATGTTCCACCTGGTTGGTCATACTTTCTTATACTATTGAAAAAGCATAATGTGCCAAAATTTGCTTTAAATAATGAGACATTGAAAGAACTTGATTCAACAGTGGCTACTACTCCAATGCCTCAGGCGATGAAAATGCCAACAAATTGGTTTAAGACGTCACCTGCTACATCCCCTCCCACACTCACTAAGCAAACAAGAGGAAGAACTCGACGTAGATCTACATCGCCACTAAAACTGGTAAAAGGAAAACGTAAAACAGCTCCTCCTAGGAAATACATGTTCTCAGACTATTAATATGAAGCAGATGTGTTGCTTGCCATGTAATGAGCCGCCAGAGGTGAATGTCGTTGTCACTTGCACTTGCTGCGCCAGCTCTCATAATGAAACCCCTAAGCAATGTGAACACGATCGCAAAACCGCTAAAGCTAAATGCTGCAGTTGTTGAAAATGTAGAAAGGCAAAAAAACAAAAAGATGAGAAGGAGGAAAAAGAGTCAGCTGTCATCGACTGAGCGTTTGAAGTCAATCTATTATGATGTAAAACATCCGGCAGGATTTGCATCTATCAAGAAATTATCAAAAGCGAGTGGTCTTCCACAATCACAAGTGAAACGATGGTTAAAGGGTCAGGCTACCTATACACTCCACAAACAAGCGAAAAAGAAGTACCGCACCCGCCATTATATTGTTCATGACATCGATGAACAGTGGCAAGCAGATTTGTGTGATGTTGCCTCCATTTCAAAACATAACTCGGGCAATAATTTTATTTTAACCGTCATTGATATTTTCTCGCGTTATGCGTGGGTTCAACCTTTAAAAACTAAAGAAGGGAAAGGAGTAGCAAAAGCATTCCAAACAATTTTTCGAGAAGGTCGCATTCCAAAAAGAATTCAGAGTGATCAAGGAAAAGAGTTTGAAAATCAGCATGTGACAAGATTATTTGAGAGGCATGACATTGAGTTGTTTAGTGTAAAGAGCGCTTATAAAGCTGCACTCGTTGAACGTTTTAATCGCACATTAAAAAATCGCTTGTGGCGACATTTTACTGCCAGCTTGACACAAAATTGGACAAAGGTTCTACAAGATACACTCCATGCCTACAATCACTCTATCCATCGTTCTATTGGACTCAGACCAGTAGATTAATGCTGACAATGTAGATAAAGTGCGCGAATCATTCCAACGTAAACGCACTCATGTGAAAAGTGATGTGAAAATTGGCGATAAAGTTCGTATCTCAAAAGTGAAAAGTGTTTTTGCTAAAGGGTACCTCCCGAATTGGACAGAGGAGGTATTTACAGTATCAAGGATTAATCAAAAAGACTCTCCGACCACCTACAATTTGAAAGATTACGATAATGAAGAAATTGAGGGTAGCTTTTACCGCGATGAGATTGAGGTAGTCACTGAAAGTGAAACATATTTGGTAGAGAAAATCATTCGATGTAAAAAACGGCAAGGTGAAGAATGGTGTCTTGTTAAATGGACTGGTTATCCTTCAAGTATGAACTCTTGGATGCGTCGTGCCGACATCTTTCATCTAAGTGATCGACAGTGATTCATGCAAAGTTGTAACTAACAATGTTTAGGGTTTGAGCTATGAATCCAACTGCCTCATTTTATTCACGACCCTCCTATGTAAGTGGCGGAGGACAAATTTACATCGGCGCTCGCCGCCAACGTGGAGGTAGCATACTTGGTGCACTGAAATCTGTTGTAGCACCTCTCATATCCAATGTCGGTAGATCTTTAAAACGAAATGTTTTAAGTAATGCCGTTGGCTTTGCTGGTGATGTTGCTAGTGATCTTTCCAGAGGTAGAAGTTTTAAGAGCAGTTTGTTGAATCGTGGGAAGGAACGCGGTTTAAAAACATTGAAGCAGACCATTGCTGGTGTTACTCAAGGAAAGAAATCACCTAAACGAATGAAAAAAGGAAGGAGGAAACATCGCGGAGCTGGTAAGGTGCGATCTTCAGTCAAAAGGCATTCACGCAAACGTCGCAGAGGCTCTAATCATTCATCAGGCGCTAAACGACGACGCTGCTATAACTTCTAATCATGGAGTGTAAAACTTCCGGTTTTTGTTTGTTCGATCAACAAGCCATACAGACAGATATTCTTAGTTCAAGTATTGTAGATTATCATCCTCGAACAGCTGAGAATGCTGGCCCCATTGAATTTGTTATTCCTGGTGGTAGTGATTACTACATAGATTTGAGTTATGCGATGCTTGATTTGAGGTTTAGAATTCAGCAAGCAGATGGAACTGCTATTGACGATACACATAAAGTTGGACTGAACAATTTACCATTGACTACATTACTTTGCGATGTTTCTCTAACGATTGGAGAGCAGCAGGTGGAAGGTGGTCAAAGCGATTATCCCTATAAATCATATTTCAATCATGTATCACAGTTTCATCCAGCAGCACAAAAAAGTCATATGGAAGCCATGGGATGGTATAGAGATGAAGCAGGAAAATTTGATGTTGAAACAAACAGTGGCTTTGTAAAGCGATCTGCTATGATTAAAGATAGTAGAGTATGTCAGCTATATGGTCCGCTGAATTTAGACTTCTTTAGACAGTCAAAGTTTTTACTCTGTAATACCAGCATGCGACTCAAGCTGACATTGAATAAGCCTGAATTTGCGCTGAATGCATTTGCTAAAGTTGACAATTTTAGAATTCATGTGGAAGATATTGCACTTTACATTCGTCGAGCAGTACCGAATCCAAGTGTCATTAGAGGGCATGCTGAAGGCCTTAACCGCCAAAATGCCATTTACCCCGTTCAGCATACAAAGCTTCTCACCTTTACAATTCCGAAAGATCAAAAGAGTTTCATGAAAGATGGCCTCTTTCCATCGGAAGCACCGAAGCTCCTCATGGTGGCAATGGTTGAAAATGATGCATTTAATGGTAATATAAAGAAGAATCCTTTCAATTTTAAACACAATCAGTTAAGTGAAATTGCTTTACGTGTAAATGGTGTGAGTCATCCTGGTCCACCCTACAAACCAGATTTTGCTGCGGATCAATTTATGCGCAGTTATGTTGATTTTATGGATGTCTTTGGCTTTTACAATACGGATGACACCAACGGACTGACTATGAAAGAGTTTAAGAGTGGATATACTATTTATGCATTTGATTTGACTGCTGACAGCGATATTAGTGCACCCTATCGTCAAGCGAACGTGCCTCATAATATTCGTTTGGATTTGACGTTCAAAAGAACACTACCTGAGACGATCAATGTATTAATTTATGCAGTCTTCGATTCAAATATTGAAATTACAAAGTATCGTGACGTGATTCTTCAGTATAATCGTTAATGAGTTGGTTGACTGCTGACGATATTAAGACTAAAGTGCAGCGTAATGCAGACGAAGCGACGTTGAAAGCTTTCGATAATGTCTATTCACTCGATACCTTACCACCTGCAGTAAATCACTATCCCATCTTTATTGTGCTAAACACTCATTCACAGAATTTAGGCGGTGAGCATTGGAAAGCGATCTTTATTGGAGAAGACCGACGTGGTGAACTATTTGACTCTCTTGCTCAACCTCCAAATATACCAACACAGCAGTGGTTGAGAAAACATACGCGTCAATATCAGCGAAATGAACGCATACTACAACATCCACTTTCATCAACGTGTGGTGCTTTTGTACTGTACTTCATCTTAAAACGTTTACATGTATCTCGATTTGCATCTATTATTCAAAACTTTTCATGTAATCCATCCTCTAATGAAAAAATGATTTGTAAGTTCTATCATGATTTGAAATAAAAACATCATGTTGGAAAAATTGTTTTTTTTTCATTTTACAATCCGCTGGGTACGTACATACTCAATGAGATAGTCTAGGATCGCATTTGCTTGTACATGAGATTTTAGTCCAGTAATGATCACTTTACTATTATGAAAGATTGCCACATGCACAGGTAGCCAACAACTAATGAGAGCTGCAGGAAAAAGTTCGGGTTCATAACACAAATTGTAACTGCTGGTACGAATCTTCAAAAATGATAGACTGTCACTCAATTGAGTAGAGATCACCATATTGTCCACAGTCAGATTCGACATCACACACCTCTCCCTCTTGCATATCCGACGTAGTAGTTTTTGTAGCTCTAAGCGCATTGACTGCGCCGATGAATGAGAAAGGGCGCCGAGAATCTGTACAGTCCCATTTGGGAAGAGTTGAAGATTCCGTGAATTGTTCATCTTCACCACTAACATTTGAGGACGGCCCGGGTAATACTTGCTGTTTGGAAGCTGTTGGTGTAATGTTGTGAGATCGATTTTGGTGTAGAGTCTGAAGCGACGGAGAATGTTGACGATGGTGTAGCGATGGCGCTTCATGATGAAAGAATGAGTAAATTGAGCGATGTACCTTCCTTTTATACTTTTCCCAACTACCTTGATGAAATGTGAAGTTAGTATGAAGTTGGGAATGATAGAGTTGAATTCGCCGATTGTTGACGCGCAGCCAGATGCGATTTCCAATACGTGAATGTCTTTTCATATAGAAGTATTTCAAGTCCTTCATGATATAATGTAGAGATTGAAAATGACGATAAGATAAAGCAAACTCTCTTCTCACATTTCCAGTTGAATCTTTGAAATAGACGTTTCGATCATGATCCGCTTCAATACGTTGTAGGGAATCTAATTTCCAACTCATGATGTGTGGTAGTCATGTCTGATTAAGATTTGCATAGTAGGGCGATGAACTCACGACGAATAAATGTCATGATGGAGCGATGTATATATCTTCTATACTTCTCCCAATTGTATTTGCGAAATGAGAAACAGTTTGCGGAATGAGAATGGTAGATTTGAATTTCATTTCTGTGATGTTGAAGCCAAACTTGATCACCCAAGGAGATGAATCTTAATGTTTCAAAATATTCCAAATCCCTCATGATATCATTGAGGTTGACAAATTGTCGCCATGTTAATGTAATTCCTCTTGATGTATGACCATGAGAATTTTTGAAATGTACGTTTCCATCACGATCAACTCTGATATATTGTAGAGAGTCCAAAATCCAAGTCTTCATGATGTTATGCAAAGTTGCAGATCAGCAATATAAAAATGTCGTTTTATCATATTTTGCTTAGCAATGCGGCTACAAAGAGATTTACTAGTAATCGAGCCGCACTCTTTTCTACTCCCATTGATCATGCACAACAGCTAAATGGAAATTGGGAAGTGGGTGTCACTCAACTTGTTTATAGCAACTGTGTCTATACTTTTGATCATGAGGTGATGACTATTAATATGAGGCGTACAGCTGCTTATCAATGTGAAAAGGGGTGCCGAGTATACATTCCACAGTGGCCAAAGAAAGATCTCTTATCATGTAAAAAGTTTATATATGATTTCTTGAATAAAGCGAGTAAACATATTGTCCAATTTACTCCGCACAATGATGATTATAATTATGTACATCATGTAGTTGAGAAAGATTGGATTGTTGGTTTAAGTCCAAGTTTAAGAAATGATTTAGGCTACCTCGCTAGCGCCTTAACAAGCTATGATAATTTTAACGTTAATTACCACATAAGTGGTCATAAACAGTTAATATATCGAGAGGAAGCTTATTATGTAGATCTTATTCCAAGAAATGAGAAGACGTTGGTGAAGAAGATTGTGATTAAGCCAAGAAAGACAAACATGACTCCTGAAACATTATTGAAGAAATTTAATTATCTCCTTCGAGTTGATGGCAAACAAGTGGCAACATTGACTTATATTAAATCATCTAATCATATTGCAATAAGCAAATTAAATGATGATGATCTAGTATTAGTTTGTTCAAAAGATTTTCATCAGTTCTTACGACATCGTTCTGCAGCTGTTCATGGAAAATCTGATATGCAACATTTACCATGTGAAAGGTCAAATCAATTTGATACAGAATGGACCGTTTCTTTATACAGAAAGTGTGTAGAGCCTTTAGGTGGTATCTTACATGAAACAAGAGTGTTGATGCCTCGCATTATTACTTCGGTTAAATTGGTTGTAGATTATTTAAATGAAGTGATTAATGAGCAACATATTTCATTTTCTGAAAAAGAAGGTACTTTGTCTCTCACTATAAGTGGAAAAGGTACTGAACTAATTATGGATAAAACTGTAATGGACATTTTGGGTTTTGATCAAAATATCTTTAAAAGTGGTACTGTAACCAAAGCTAGCGCAGACATGTCGCTATCGCGTCGTATTAACTATTTTCAGATATATTCCAATATTGGTGAAGATGTACGTGTGGGAGATGTTGAAGCTCCATTGCTAGCAATGATACCATACCAGCCAAAAAGCTGCAGTATTTTATCTGAGCATACTTTCAAGAAAGTGCATTATACAAAGCTGAAATCAAACTACATCCCACAAATTGATATTGCCATTTATGACGATGCTGGTGCGTTGATTCCTTTTCATAAAGATGCTGTGACAAGTATCACACTCCATTTCCGAATGAAGAGTTAATGCAAACGTATGCTAATATATTTTTCCAATGTGAATAATATGGAAAGTGAAAATAAGGACTCGTTTCTAATCTACTTGCCCAGTAATGCTTTTATGAATAAATTTCCCAAAAATAAACCATCAGACTATCGAGTAGAATTAAATCGGCCACTGCATTTAGAAGGTGAATGGGAGGTTGGCGTTTCTAGTATTTGCTATGATAGCAATATTCAGAATGTGAATGATTTGGAATATATGATATTGACTCCTCGCACCCATGATGGAATAACGATGAATAATGCATTTCAGTTCCCATACAATTTAACGTCAGATGGAAAGTGGAACTATGAATGGATTCAGATAAAATCAGATTCTTATGAGCCATTTGGGAATGAGAAAATTATTAAGGCATTCAACAGTGGTAATACTTCCATCATGAAGAATAAAAATCAGAAAGCCTATGAGTTTACTATCTATCATTGGAGTGGGAGACAGTTCCTCCGCTTTCATTCTTTTACTAAAGGTCTTACGCTGAGGTTGGATAGTGAATTCTATCCGCATCTCGGTTTTGGTCATGGACTACATCTAACGTCAATTGCTACTGCAAATGTTAGAAAAGTTTATTCAAATCGAATCAACAAATTTCATTATAGATTTAAAATATTTGATGAAGATGTTGTAGAATGTGAAGAACGCATCATTTTGAAAAAGCGTGGTGTTCAACCTTTATCACTTATTGAGTTAGTAAAACGATGGAATGAGACTGTGGGTAAGAAGTATGGAGAGAAAATTATGGCGGACAAAAATAAGTTGGTTATTCAGAAATATAATGACAAACTTACAGTTTATTTCTCTCCAACCTTGCGTCATTTTGTAAGACATTATACGCCTATTATTGGAAGCGGTGTGGTGTATGCTTCTCATGAATATCACACTAAAGCTGATTCAGTTAATGATGAATGGTGGGTGGACATCTATGGCGATCGCATCAAGAAACTTTACCAGTCTTATGAAGAATCTAAAGTTGCTATCAATATAATGCCGCGTCTATATCATACAGTTGAAAGCTTCATTCATGTAGTAAATCCTTATATACAACAGAAGTTGAAGCATGTGATGAAAAGTAAATATGATGTAAAGACACACCACATTTCGTTTTCAATTGAAAATCAACGCGTTGTTCTGAAACTGGGTGATGACATTCAATGTCAATTGAGTAAAAATTTGAAAAAACTCTTTGGTTTTTCAATGCTACAAACAGTGTTTGCTGCTGCGCATACGATTGGTATAGAAACACCAATGACACTTGATAAACATGAACAGCACCTTTACATTCAAAGTGATTTGATTTTACCTATTTCTGTTGGCGAGAAAAAAGAATACATTTTACGCAATTTCATTCATGATGAGGATGCTTTATATGGAATATTCGAGAAGATGTTTCAACCTATTTTCTATCATCCCGTCATCAAACAAACTATACCCTCTATTGCTATCAAAATTACCAATGGTTTACAAGAGTGCATCCACGTGAAAGATACTAAATCCCTCATAACGTTAGTGTTTCGGAAAACAAAGTGAAGTCATTGTGATATGTTTATTGAAATAAAAATATGTATATGAAAAAGTCTTTTCACAGATATAGGGGGAATGGGCTGACTGTAGGCATATATTCACAAGGAAGAAACGATCTCATGCGATACATAAAACAACCATGTATATCTACAAAAAGCAACATCAAAATACTGAGTTAAAGTTGATTATGTCAATACATCTCCTGAATGTGGTAGCGTGAGTTTTATTCTTTTGGGTGGAGGTATGTTTGTGTCAGGATGTCCATGTGGAAGAGATGTGTTATGTCCTATCCAACACCTCTTATCCTCCCATGCTGAAAGTGCTCGTTTCTTAAATGTGTACGTTTTCACAGTATGAACTTGAGATTTTAAGATTGTCATATTGACAAACGTTATAGTTTTATTTTTATAGGCCTTCTTATAGGACCGATGTTTCATTTAATGAACAATGGATTTTGATATACCTTTAGCACGCTTAATACTATCTGCACATTCTTTTAGTTTCATGGAATACATTTTAGGACGGAGGAGAATCATTTCATCTATTTCCTTTCCTGCTGTTTCATCCTTAAAACAACCAAGTTTGGCTTTATTCTGTATGGAATAGAGTGGATGAGTGGGATTGTAGTTAGATGTGTCGAAATATTTTTCTAATGACTTGCCTACTTCATTAAAATTTAAATCTTTTTGAGTGGTAATTCCTAAAAAGAAACTATCTGTATCACCACCCAGCAAGCGAACCTCTTTTACGAGAGGGCATGGTTTTAATATTTTGTAGAAGAGTTGATACATTTCAAGCTTGGAATAATCTAAAACGGCTTGCCCAATATAGATGGGTTTGCACAACTCAACTTCTGATTTAATCATTTTAACACCTACAAGATCCTCATCGATGATGTCTCTATCAATGAAAAGAGGTGATGAGGTCAATTTGTGATATTTTTGTTCATCAGTGACTAGTTTGTAGTTTATGCGTTTTCTAACATCCTCCATGGTCTTTCCGAATAGACTATTATTCTTATATTTATAAAAATCCTTTTCAAAATTATTTTGGGCGAGTGCACGTTTTTGACTGTTACTATCTATGTAGGGTTTGAGGAAGGCTTTCTGTCTAAATTTGATAATGCGGTGAACTGACTTTAGAAGCATGCCCATTTCTAAATAGAATTTTAATATGCAGAAGTGTACGAGATAATTTTTCTTATCATATTGGGTGAGTAAAAGTTTGCGGCATGGTTTGTACCTTGGCTGTCCACACTCTGTTAAGTTATTATGAAATTGTGACATGAATGGTGAAAACATATCTTCAGTCACTTCGCCAGATTCAGGTGCAAGTGGGAAATCAGCAGTTTTATTTTTAATACTATTTGGATAAATCAAATCCACTTCAAAATAATATCCCCAATCACCTTCATCTGGAATCTTCAGTATGTTTGAAGGGTTGGAGTAATACTCAAGCTCATTTTGATTTAACCAACTAAACTCGGAATGAGGTAGTGGTTTAGACAGTGAACTGCCATATAAATTATTTTGGTCATAGTACTTTAGGTGGATATGATCATCACCTACTGTTTCAGATTTTATATGATGTTTATTTACAAATGTGAGACCACCGCGTATTCCGCGCTCAAATATATTATACATCTCCGGGTCTTGTAAGAGATGAATGGTCTCACCAGTCATTTTAAGGCTGATTTAAAGGACATGGCTGGTAGACTGACAAAGTGGACAGGATCTAATTTGTCTTCTTCTAATGCCACTCGTCGAAATTCCTGAAAGACATCAGCCAGCAAAATGACATCTAATTCTAAGTAAGCGATCATATAATCGCCAAACGTTTTACAATCAAATTTTAACCATGCCTCTTGAGCATGTTCATAGTCCTCTACTGGACAATCTTCACCCGTCAAATCGTTTTTGAATTTGTCAATGGAAGGAAGGGTTGTTTCATTTAGTTTAGACATTGAGCTAAAATACGCATAAGGAAAGACTCCTTTGCGAGTGATTATTTCATCCGTTAAGTTTGGATAGTGTTTCTTCAAAGTTTGACTATGGGGAAGAAACTTGAGATTACGAACGAGAGAAGCTAGTGACGCTGACATGAATTGAAATGAATCTAAAAATTTTATTTCGAAGAAGACTGTCTTATTTTCTTTAGTTTTATCTACTGGTACTTTTGCTGTCATTGCCATGAATTTTTCTCTCGTTTGTGCTATTACATTAAACTGCCACGATTTCATCTGGCTCAACCCTCCTTTTATGAGCATATGACTGTCATAGCCCTTAAAGTTATGAAAAATGACGGGTAGTACACGACGTCTCAACCTAAGTGAAAAGTTACATTTGGAGCAGAGTGCGTTTCTAAATTTACCAGTGATGTGATCATGATCACGCACTTTCTTAATTTTATCGTCATCAAACGTTTTATGACATTTAGGACAGGATGTGCAACTTTCAAATTTTTGTTTGTCTTCATCTGACATATGTAGTGACTTACGCTGCAATTGGGAATCATATGATTGTTGAAATTTAGCAGCTTTATCGAGAAATTCTAGAAATTTTGAAATGCAATCTTCACCTTGCCAAGTATGCATTTTGTTTTGTCTATTCCTAAAGTGGTCATGCCATACTTCATAGCAGGATATGGCTGCTGGCTTGTGGATGATATCATCAATGTAGCATTCTATGTCTGCGTAAATGACACGCAGGGGACTTAATTCGTCACCATTATCCCTATGTGAAAATATTTTATCTTTGGGCATGCGTTCCATTTGTAATTTACCTCGCTTGCACCATTCATAGTGAGTTTCAAATTTATCTTTACTCCAAAAGGAGCGGATGCAGCGGTCGCATACAAAATGTTCACCTCTTTTAGAGTGCCCCAAGTGAGTGTACAAGCGAGAGATTTTGGGAATACCACAGTAGTGCCATTCCTCGCTATCATCTTGTTTTACTAATAAGAGGTTGACTACACGTTCATAACAAGTTGAACGTGAATTATAGCGGGCACCCTTCAACCCCTTCTCCCACACGTGAACGACAATTTTAATCTTATTATGTTTTTCGAACGTTTCTACATCTTTGATTTTCATGTTGTTACTATCACAACCTTCAAAGTCTAGTTCATCCTCCCACTGTCTATAGCTATAGGTATGATTTCGATTCGCGTTGATATCATTATAGTGAAGGATGGATAGGACTGCATATTTGAAACACTGTGATTTACAATCGACATTGATGACAGCTTTCTTATTATACAACGTTTTTGGTAGTTTAAATGTGCCTCGAGCTGCATGACTTTCTAATAGGGAAATTTTGAATATGGCTGAGTCCACACTATCAAAAATGAGAGCGCTGTCGCGTTGATTGAATTTATCTACATTTGATTTTAAACATTGAATGTGAAAATTTAGCCAAGACTCGCAGTCTACAACTTCGGTTGCGGAAGAGGAAGGAACATGAAACTGTATTCTCTCCGTCACTTGACCCGTTTGAAAATCTATCTTAATATATTTTAGTTTAAGGTAGATGAGCGCCTTCATTCTAAAATTATCTAAATTGTTGAAGAGCGCTTCGATAATGTTTGAATTTTGAAGGAGCCACTCAGGAAAATCTACTATTTGAGTATTGGGCTCCATGCAGTAGTCGCGTACTAAATTATTATGTGAAACATTAATGAGGGAGATGGTAGAGGTACCGTTGGTGTAGTGATCATTTGCATGCGTGTGTTGAAGTCTGTGCGAAGATCGCTGAAAGTGACTATCAAAAGAAAGAGGGCACAAATCGCAGGGAAAGGAGATGTCATCGTCAGAATTAAACTTCACCTCCGGAGATTGACGCCGCTTTGCGTTGACACACACGTTGTTTGATGTGTCGAAGGAGACTGTGCTTCCTTGTAAACATATGTCCGCAGTCGGCACATTCCCACTCGTTGCCTTGTCGCGAGAGTCCTGAGCTGGAACTCACATCACCTGAAAGAGAAATCATTCTATCATCTCTGTTCAAGTCTCAGTGTATTGTTACAACCTACTTTGACTCAACGACTCTAAACTTTCCTCGAGAAGGGAGGGCGTTGGTGATGAAGTTGATGGCTGAAATTGAGGAAGATGCTATTAACCACACGTTTGACGGAGATGAGTGAAGAAATTTTCAACTTACCATTTCAACGAGATCAAGTTTAAGGTTGATACTTCAACAAGATAGAGACTTCAATCAAATAATACGTCTCAAATTTGGAATTCACGAGAGAGCAGTTCACTTGTACGCCTCAAATATAGAATTTGCTAGAGAACACTTCACTTATACGTCTCAAAGACAGAGTGAAATGACACGAATGTCACTTTGCTTATATACTTTCATTCTCTTCATTCATTGGATGTTCATTCTGATTGGCTGCTTGTGTATACTTAAGAATTAGAAAATGTTAAAGTTATCATTATTCAAAGTCAGCATTTCAAAGACAACATGACAAGTCCTCCAACAACACCAAATACCGCATTGGAGTTCTCCTCTCCATGTACATCAGCAAAGGTGCTCGTTACACCAAATGCACCAAGAAAGGTGAAGGTGGAGAAGACATACAATCTCGACAATATACGAAAGTTATCATTATCGGAGGAGGATGAAGAGGAGTTGCCCGACCTAACAGGCATACGGTGGAAATATTTACAATATGATGCCGAAGGGGTGATGGAGATTACCAGCAAGTCGCACTTGCATCAAGTATGGGAGTGGTACACCCCTAACTCCCAACCGCGAACCGTGGCGGAGTGGGCGTACATTGAGAAAGTGAGGGACGCTGCAGAAGAACGTTTAAAGCAGCTCAACTGTTTTTGTGATCTATGTGAAGCCAGACTCTGGGACGATATTGACGATGAAGACCTTTTGAAATACATGCCATAATAAATGTTTATTTCGTATTATCTTTGCTTTCATACTGACTTACTTGAATGGGGCTTTAGTGAATAATTTAACCATGTATACTTTTTCATTTGGAAATAGTAGCACGCTTAGTCTAACTTGTAAATCTTAAAACATTTCATATGGACGATGATGGTAGATGAAATAGTGTCAAATAAATTAAGATAGCTTACACTTCTGATACAGGGATAGCAATCGACTGCGATCCATGTGTAAAGAGCTTGTTAGACTACGGATGGGCTTAAGTGGATGATTTAACCATGTATACTTTTTCATTTGGAAATAGTAGCACGCTTAGTCTAACTTGTAAATCTTAAAACATTTCATATGGACGATGATGGTAGATAAAATAGTGTCAAATAAATTAAGATAGCTTACACTTCTGATACAGGGATAGCAATCGACTGCGATCCATGTGTAAAGAGCTTGTTAGACTACGGAAGAGAGAAGTGTGTTATGTTGAGTGTGGCGCGTGAGTGTCCTCCCATTTCATTCCATTCATCAATTCGTCTCATTGATAGAGACAGGTAGAACTCATGTTTCTCATAACGTATGCAATGGAAAGTTTTAGGCAACCTTCGACAGGCTAAATGTCGCCCTGACGCGAATGCATACTACGTTGAGACAGAGGCAATCACTTGCAAACATGACGCAGAGAGGTTTAACAAGATTGACCATTGCCGAATGTCCCTTGCGGTATACATAGCTACGGGTTTCACCGCCGCCCTTTACAGGAACGCCCGTCGAAAGGAAGTATTACACCGAACTTCATTTGCAACGTTCAAGTTGACTGATAGCAGATTCAACTTAATGATAGTATTCGCCAGTCCGAAGACTGCCCAGGGCAAACCGCGAGGAGGTTCTATCATGTCTTGCCCCATGGTGGCCCTTAAGAGAGCCGATGGTTCGTTCTCGGGAGTAACAAGATGACTATTGGCTTGAATAGTCAATAGGTATGACGGTTAGGTTCTCGTATACCCTATACCGCCTAAGCCGTGCTGGTGCATCTGGCACCTTTCGGATGCGGGTGGTATTTGGAGTCCACACCTCATCCGTCCAAACGATCCTCTTGATCTTCCCCTTCTTCTCATCCTCCTCATCCCACTCGTCGAGGATGACGAACTCGAGAATGGCACTGTCTTCATCGGTGAAGACGGGAATGTTGTCGGTAGATGTCGCTTCCATCGTGACTTCAAATTGAATGAGAAGCGCTACAATCTTCCGGCTTATATAGGGTTTTCAACAATGAATTGCTCAACAGCGAATCAGAATGCTTCAGGGATAGCAATCGACTGCATAATGTTCAAGTTGACTGATAGCAGATTCAACTTAATGATAGTATTCGCCAGTCCGAAGACTGCCCAGGGCAAACCGCGAGGAGGTTCTATCATGTCTTGCCCCATGGTGGCCCTTAAGAGAGCCGATGGTTCATTCTCGGGAGTAACGTCATCTTACACCCTACCAATTCTGCTGAGAGAGTCTTTGACTCTCTCTTTGGTAGCACTGTCGACTTCCACACTAACTGGTACATGGCTAAAAAGTGGAATGTAGCGCCATTCCGTTGGATTGACAGCAGTTGCTGTCATCGGATTGCCAATCCGAGCAAGATTATTAAAAACTCTGTCTTGCTCCTCTAGCCTGACAAACTCCTCAAATAAATTTCGCGGCCTTAACTGCGGTCCGCGAGGAGAGCTGACTTGACTGTTCGGCGTCTGCATGATTGAAATGAAATGAAATGAGAGGCAGTGGTTTATATACCCCTCTAACGCGACGCAACGTTCAAGTTGACTGATAGCAGTTTCAACCAAATGATAGTATTTGCCAGTCCGAAGACTGCCCAGGGCAAACCGCGTGGAGGTTCTATCATGTCTTGCCCCTAGGTGGCCCTTAAGAGAGCCGATGGTTCGTTCTCGGGAGTGACGTGATGGGGTGGTGAAGGCGGGCAAAGATCTGCAATGAAAATGATATGTATTAGAATAGGATATGCTATCTTATTTACTTTTTCACTTACCAAGTTAGTCATCCTTTGGTAGTCTCGCGCGTTTCCGAATCGAGAATTTGTGTAAGTGACCGCGCATTCGTAGGCTGGCATGGAGACACTTTTTCGTGGGATGACCATTGTAACATGTTATTGACTCGTCCAGATTTTGATTGACGAGTACTTCGCCGGCCAAATGATTATCCCGAATAGGGATGTGAAACTCAAACAAACGATCCTCATTCACACGTTCCCACTCATCCCTCATGCGCTCCAACTTCTCATACGCCTGCCTCTCATCACCCCGCCGAGCCACAGTCCTCTCCAACTCAACATTCCTCGCTCTCAACACACTCATCTCCTTCATCATCTCCTCAAACTTCGCCTCTGCATCTCTCATTCTTCTCTCCGCAGCACTCGCCCTCTTCTCACACTCATCATTCTTCTCTTCCAACTCTCGCGTCTTATTCTTCAAATCAGTCACACAACGCCTCATTCTAATGTTTTCATCCGCCACCTCCTTCGACTTCAGTTCCTTCTTTTTTAACTCATCCAACTCCTTCACAACTTCATCCTTCACTTTCTTCAAACTCTCATACTTATTCACCAACAAATCATGCGCCATCTGATGCGAAACATGCCTCTTCTCTTCATCCTTCAACCACCTCGCCGACTGCACACGAATCCCACCACTCTTCACTTTTGGGGAAGATGAGCTCTTCGGGGGGTCGGTGATGACGATGTTTGACACCTCCGATGACGAAGAGCTCAACTTCCTCACACGCTTCCTCACACGCTCCCTATCTAAATCCACATCATCCTCATCATCACTCTCAAGCACTCTCTTTCGCTCAATCTCACCCTCCAACGACGCAACCGCTCTCGCCAACTCATCATTCTCAACAACATTCTCAGCCTTACCCTCTCGCTCGATCGCCAACATTCGCTCCCTCTCTTCCACAATCAACTGCGTAAATCTCAAATCAGTCACTAAACCACCACTACAGTCAGCATGCACTCTGTAAAAACGCGCCTCATCCTCATCACCCTTCAGCACTCTACACTTCACGCACGCAACCCTATTCAAGATAATCATGTGGCCGGTGCCCGCCTTCTTGACATGAGCTTTGGCGTCCGCACTGCGATTAACTCGCCCACATGAGCACATTTTAATATGGTATTTGCGGTTCCTGTCATTAGCCATGTTAGATTTATCGTTAGCTGTAAGATAATGAAATTTGTATAAGTTTGGAATCATGTAGTACAGTCATATTCCTAAAGAGTGTAGTGAGTGGCACTCGATCCCGTCAACAGCCCGAAGGCCTTGTACTGATCACTAGGGAAGTGAGAGATCTTCCCCGATACCCGCTCTTTACAGCTGAAGACATCATTGTCACCGCCCCGAAGTGGTAACAGGAACGCCGAGTCAAAGGTAGTGATCAGTAGCTGGGATCTAACCCCTCAAAGCTGCCTTAGACTTAGTTAAATTTCAAATCTGATAGCATGTTTGAACTCAGGATACTTGAAAACCTTAGTCTATATGTTAAAACTTTGAAAAAACTGAAAATTAAGAATTTTTAAAAAATTCCGCATTTTACTACTCATACTACTTTTAAAAAATTTTATCAGTAGTAAAGACACTATCAAACTCTATCATACAAACTTTGAAGTAAGAAGATAGCTTGCCTACTTCAAAAGATAGAGTCCTTTGAAACACCCGATATCGGGAGCTCAGAGCGACGACCGTCGCTTACCTCGTCTTTCGATGAAGTGATCAGACTTACGTTGTCGGGGGTTTATATATGCTCGGAAGAAAACTTAAAATGGCTCTATCTCCGAAAGTATTCATCGCAGCGACATGCGGTTTGTTGCAAACGATTCGTCTCATCATTCTTTACAATATGACACCTGAACCATTCTCATATGACCACGGGAAGTTGGTCCGTCAGCACATGTGCATGTAACATGCCACAAGTGAAAAAATTCCTACGTGTAAGTGTGAGAGCTCCAGTGTGGTGAAAATTTTGAAAAATTTAAAACTTCCGAATTTCGACCTGGAACCTTTACCAAAACATTTTTCATCAAATTTCACTGACTCCCCCCCCTTCGTTCAGAGAAATTTGATGAAAAATGTTTTGGTGACGGTCCCAGGTCGAAATTCCACACTTTGGAAAATTTTCAAAATTTTACCCATACAAAGTCACTCTGACACAGGATTTTTTCAGGTAAGCGAGCTCCGACCTAAAATCTTGTAACCGCTCTAACTTTTGAACGAAGACAGATAGGAACAAGCCGATTCTTTCACTGAATTTGTCTCACTCTTAGCTTTCAAACGAGCTATTGCACGACAAAATCCGTCCACTAGAAGCCAAGATCGAAGCTAGCTGTCCAGAGGGGGGGGGGAGGTCAGTGAAATTTGATGAAAAATGTTTTGGTGACGGTCCCAGGTCGAAATTCGACACTTTGGAAAATTTTCAAAATTTTACCCATACAAAGTCACTCTGACACTTAGGATTTTTTCAGGTAAGCGAGCTCCGACCTAAAATCTTGTAACCGCTCTAACTTTTGAACGGCTGGTCCGATTGACTCGCAACAAAAAATGTTGTCGAGCAGTTTTTCATCCTCTTTCCAATGCAACTCGAACGAACAAAATCCGTTCACTAGAACCAAAGTTAGAAGATTGCTGTCGGGGGGGGGGAGGTCAGTGAAATTTGATGAAAAATGTTTTGGTGACGGTCCCAGGTCGAAATTCCACACTTTGGAAAATTTTCAAAATTTTACCCATACAAAGTCACTCTGACACAGGATTTTTTCAGGTAAGCGAGCTCCGACCTAAAATCTTGTAACCGCTCTAACTTTTGAACGAAGACAGATAGGAACAAGCCGATTCTTTCACTGAATTTGTCTCACTCTTAGCTTTCAAACGAGCTATCGCACGACAAAATCCGTCCACTGGAAGCCAAAATCGAAGCAAGCTGTCCAGGGGGGGCGACGTCAGCCGAAAATTTTTTCTCTCCGATTGACTTGAAACTCACCCTACCGATGCAGAATTTCACGCTGAATCCGAATCTGACCTCCGTTTTCTCATCCGATGCTTCGTTTTGACGCTACACACCAAAACGTCCCAAATTCTAACTCTGTCGTTTTTCGAAAAATGTTGAAAATTTTTTCTCACCGATTGCCTTGAAACTCACCCTACCGATGCAGAATTTCACGCTGAATACGAATCCGACCTCCGTTTTCTCATCCGACCACTCCTTCCACTCGAAACAACCCACTTTACAACCGAGCATTCAGCAGATTGCACCAAAAACATCACACACTATAGCCTCAAGACTAATCCTGGCGGTCGCCCAAGTCCACCACGACACTCTATCGTTCCAGAGGGGGGGGGACTCAGACCCGAAGCACCACGGCGGCCGACCACGACACTCTGCCGTTCCAGAGGGGGGGGGACGTCAGCGATGGCGGCCATCTTGCGCTATCCAGAAGTGGAGTTTTACTTACTACTAGCGCCGGTGTAACGTTTTCGTTACAGCACTTTTCGGAATCTGCTGTCTTCTCCAGCTTGCGACATATGATACAATATTTTGATTACCATACATTATTTATCACATATTTTCAGGTAAACAATCGCCAATTCAAAATTTATCACTTTTTAGTGCTTATATTTTATCACGAAATTAGACAAAAAATGGGCTTAAAATCTGCTAATATACTGAATGGCTTAGTGTATGAACGTCCACATGTAATTTACTTCCCATATGATTAGCGTGTTCTCATTATCCATCAAATACCGAAAATAGCGATCAATACTTGCTCGGATATTCATTCATGACATGGCACGTAATTTTTTTGAACCGTAGCGTTTTAGTTACACTGGCGTAATATGATATACTCGTACAAATGTTAAATACCGCAACAATATAAGTGAAGTAAATGGTGGTGAGTACTGTCAATTTTCTTTAAAACTAATGTTTGTTGAATACTGAAAACGAACAATTTCATTGGAATATTGCACTCTTAGTGTATTCTATGAGTCTGTAATGCTTGTTGCTAATTATAGTCTATGGCTTTCCTGTCACAAAACCAACCGAAGTCAATTGCCGTAGTAATTTCCTCAACATTAGACTTGTTAGCTCATGTACAGAAGCAAGGCAAAGAGAGATCAAATCTCAAGCATTTCCTCTTATAGCTTAATCATAAACATTGCAGGGTGCCAGTTCGCCTGGGCATACACTGTAGAATACAAAGATGTCCTCCGACTCGAGCAATTTCAATCCAAAACTTCTTTGGCTGTAGACGATGCGTCTCTCCCTACAAGGGCACGCAAGAGGCTCGAGATGGCCCAAACTGGTTTAAAATATCTATAAAGGCTTAGCTTGATTACATCAACCTGTGTAGCTATCTGAAGACAATACCCAAGCTGTTGCTAACTAAAACTATGGGTAAAGAAGTTACTGAAATATGCAATAGGCCTAATGCCGACGATCACGGTATATGAATGTTGCCACAAAACCTCCATAAGTAAATGCTTCATCAGAGTTATGCGACGACGATGGGTTCATCTGTCTCAGAGGCATGTCTCTATGTCACGGTCACTATGATATTATATTTTCGGATTGAAATCACATAAATGCATTGACAACAATGCGTATTAATGCCTGATTTACATTTGACAGGCACACTATGAACACAACCCGGTAGCAATTGCACTTTATGAAGATCGTAGAGTTCCAGTTCGCCTGGGCATAGAATAGAAGATGTCCTCAGACTTGAACTATTTAAGCACGAAAGCACGAAAGCACAAAAATTCCATGTTAGTAGTGGACGATCCGTTTTTCTACCTCCGAATCAGAAAGTCAGTAGCGCTCGGAATTGCCCAAAGTAGCTTAAAATATATGGAGTGGCTGAGTAAGGGACTACAAAGTGGGCTGTTCTGTGTTTGTATATCCAGGCTATGATAATCATAAAGATGATAGAGTGCCAATTCTATATATTTTAAGTCAGTCTGGGTCATTCCGAGCAGTACTGACCAACCCTTGCGATACGCAGTATCAAAGGATGTCAAAGAATTTTGTGCCTAAAATTGCTCAAGTCTGAGGAAATCCCTAGTAGTTGCTGATGTCCTGCAAATGTTACAAGTCTAATAGTTTGATTTAATTGATGCATAATTGTTCTTTATTTCTGGACTGATAGAGAAATACGGCAAATACCTACACTCCTACAGCTATGTTCGATAAAACATGATTGATAACGACCAAAAGAGCCAAATCTGGGAAATAAGATGATTAGTACATTCAGTGAATGTACATGATGTAGCACTTGTAGTACTTCTATGATGGCAGATTTGCAGCAAAATCTTATAAGATTATCAAAACTTTTCATGCCTTGTTTGCGACTCTTAAGTGTGCTATGTATTATTATGCTGTTTTTCCAGACATTTGCAAATAGAGCATTGATTAATAATAGCACAGCTATAAGTTCAGTCTAAATAGAGTATGAGTGTCAAATGCTTTTAATTCTAATGGAAATAAAATAATGAAACTTTTAATGAAAAATGGTCTAGAAATTAGAAATAATGCAAGCTAGATAAACTGTAGACTTCTAGTCACTGAATCTCACAACATTCAGAATCGCGCGATTTTCGATTAATCGTGCGCTGAGTCGCACGATTCGGAATCGCGCGAAACTCAAATCGCGCCCGCCACTGCATAGAGCAGGTATATTTGGTACAGCAGCCTTTATTTAATCCCCAATGTGTATACAGTTTCGATTTCATCAAATGAACTTTAGTCGAGACCCAGTACCACTTGTGAGGTAGGCAAATTTCTACACTTTTGGACAAATTAACACGAATCTGACTATTGATGATGGCAATACACAATAAAGAATAGTATTCCACAAATCCTTCATGTCATGGCAACTTGGAGAGGTAATATAGTTTGTTAAATTAGAAATTAAATGGGTTACCATTACTTAAAGCTCAAGTTTATTATAATATAAGCGTGATCATGTCACAAACTGCCCAATAACGCAACCCAAGTGAAAAATAAGCCTTGATTTCAAACTGCAGTTCAAGAAATGAAAACTTTCTTTGGAATTTTGTTGATTCCGGAATTTTGTTGATACTGTAAATTGCCTCGCATGTACTTGTATTGGGAGAACAAACCCGATGTTGACAATGAAGCTATCTCAACTGTCACATCCAATTTGAGATTCCAAGAATTGTTGCAGTGCATTCATTTCGCTGACAATTCCGATATCCCAAAGAATGATTCCTACGCGAAAATTCGAAGTTTCTTTTCCATGATTAACGAACGGTGCCTTCTCTATTTTCCTACAGAACAAAATCTATCTATTGACGAATCCATGATCCTATATTTCGGTCAGAATAGCTGTAAACAGAGAATGTCTATACAACCGGTTTGCGTTGGATACAAGACTTGGGCTGTATCTACTCCCCTAGGATGTTGTTTAGTTTGAGCCGTACCAGGGAGCAAAATCTCACGGTCGAGTTCTCAAATCGAAAGAAACATGGGGACTCTGAATTGGTCGTGCTTGATTAAGTTGCTGATCTACCGAAATTGCCATTCCATCTGTATTTTGACAATTATTTCACCAGCTTTCGGTTGTTGGAACAGTTGTCATCATTCGGATACGGAGCCAGTGAGACTATGCGTCCGAATAGATAGATACAACTGCCCCATAGATACAAAGAAAATGGATAAGCAGAACCGAAGATCTTACGATCAAGTCATCGATTTTGAAGATCAAATTGCTGTTGTTTGCTGGAGGGACACAAAATCAGTAAAGATTGCTTCCAATATGAAAGATTCCTATCCTTAATCCCAAGCATCTCGATGGGATCGAAAATCCAGGCAGCGAGTATCCGTGATCCAACCAGAGGTAGTGAAATCCTACAACAAATATTTGGGTGTGAGTCAAAATGTTGCGCAATACAGGGTAAAGATCAGAAACAAGAAATGGCATTGGCCAGTGTTTGCATGGACACTTGATATGGTTGTTCAAAATGCGTGGATTCTTCATAAACAACTTGCAGGCCATAATGGAAAGAATATGAGTCTTTTG
Organism: Prostheceraeus crozeri; assembly: GCA_907163375.1. Lineage (NCBI taxonomy): Eukaryota > Metazoa > Platyhelminthes > Polycladida > Euryleptidae > Prostheceraeus > Prostheceraeus crozeri. The sequence goes on from CAJQUW010001562.1 coordinate 111,464, forward strand.
GATTTTCGACGAGAAGTAGACTTGTTTACTACTGAATAAACCGAACTCCGAGACAAAGAAGTCGAGAGCTAGCCTCTTCTCACAAGGTTGCTGCTTGGGCTGCTTGGGGTTGCTTGGGTTTGCTCGGGTGCTTACGGTGCTTGGGTTTTGGACCCGAAGCTTGGTTGTCAAATCCAAGCCCAAACCTAAGGCCTCATTTACGCTAAGCCACTGAGTGTCGGGACCACAGAATTAAATATTTTGTTTATCTGCTTCGGTTTGCTAGAAGTGTGATTAATATGACATTGACGGCACATCGAGGAACCTATTAAGTGGGCAAAAAGGAATTCCTAATACCTTACAGAGATAGGAAACAAGTCGTGCGTCGGTTCCAGCAAAGTGCTTCGACTGCCAAAATTCCTTCAGATTCGAAGAATTCAGATAATTACGCACAAGTTTTCTACATAATGTAGGCCCTTCCGATCATTATTAAAACGACGGCCTTAATTATGCAATTAAGGCCGTCTAATTTGGATTTGGAGATATATGAACAACTTTCATAAAAAAATGACATGTGAAATATCGGCGGACTACCCTACTTACTCAGTAACAATGTTCAACTTATCAGACATTGATATTTTGATTTTTATGTAAGATGTAATTTGAAAATCCTTTTTACGTGAACAGGCCGTCATATTGGTGAAAATTTGTAAGATTGGATAATAATGCAGCAGCTTGGCTAACTAATAACTTCTTTGATTTAATTTAAATATGATGCTTAAAGAAAATTATATCTCGAAGTTAGTTTCATTGAAATCGATGCTGTAGATGGAAAGTTATCATTACATTAACTTCTGTGATCTTCAACCAATGTGAACGACTGTGACATTATTTTACGTTTTTTACTTTAGTCAGCTGCTCATCAAGTTATGTGTTCAAAATGTATTTTTGTGATTTCTCCGCTAAGACAGAACTGATTTCGACGATCTAAACTGCGTTATAATCCTTGTAGAAAGACGGGTACGACAAATGAAAGTCAATTAAGTCATTGCAAATTTTCTAATCAACGGATAACTTGGTGCTTCGTTCATATTACACAACCATCAAACAGTAGCATGAAAATTCAAACCTATGCCAATCCTTTATTACCATAACAATTTAGACGTCAAGATGAATCAAAAAGGGATGTTAGTGATTCGGAAGAGTCATTTTCTCTTAAAATGGATAAGTGGAGCACCGCACATACCTTAGTCGAGCTGTATTTCCAGCATACATGCCTTTGGAATGCCGAATCGACAGATTATAAGAATAGAGAGAGATATTCAGAATGCTGCATTGAAAAGCATTGTCGACACATTGGATATGGAAGGCGTGGACTTAAGCCTAATAAGAAAGAAGATAAAAACTCTATGAAGCACTTATTGGAAGGAGAAGAGGAAAGTAAACAAGTCAATGAAATCGGGAGCAGGAACTGAGAATGTATACGTTCCCAAATTAGCATGGTTTGCACTGGCGGACTAATTTATTTCAAAATCTGGTGGTGGTGGTCAGACCGAATCCAACTTGGTCATGGTGAGTACAACATTTTCATGAAAATTTGATATAGAAAATTGAATTGGTAGCTGGTGAGTCGGAGGTGATTGTGATACGATTTCATATCCTCAATCATTAATTCCTTGAGGATTCCTCGAGGTATTGGAGGCTCCCATGTTGCCACTGTTCATAAAAAGTCTCAATAGTATTGTATCTTGCAACTTAAAAACAGTCGTGTAAACACCTAGGACAGGCCACTGCGATGGCGCATCGAAGGGCTTCGCGCGCTTTTATGTGGCAAGAATCTGTGTCATTTCAAGTCAACTGTCCCGACACTCAGTGGCCTAGTGTAAACGAGGCTTAAAAGACGATGTAAGACTTCTGCTGTAAGTCTGTGTAAGTCGAATATTTTCTCTCTCGATCTCATGCTATTTTTTCGATACTATTTCACATTTTCCATTGAGTATCTAACCTACTACTGTATTGCTACTGTCACCCAGTCACAGCGCTAAACTGTGGGCTGTGATTGTCTCGAGAAGTGCCAGTTAGTCACAGATTCTTAGACAAGAGGGAATAATAGCTATCTGGCTGATGATCATCAAGTTCATGATTCATTGTTCCGCAAACAACGCCTATCGTGTCTCACGGTCTGCTGTTGCTATCGTCTATCGATCGACTGCACTAAAGGGATGCTGCTGACTGGTTTGACGGCTATCGAATGTAACTACAAAAATTAGTTGTCTAGATATTAATGGCCACGGCAATAGTTAGCCCTTTGAGTTAGCCTATGGCTGCTGTAATTATTTGTCTTTGACATTGTAGGTCTAATCATGAAAAGAAAACAGTTTACCACATAATTGAGAGTTTTGTTTTGTGGCAATATCTAACATGTAGGCTGTGCTTATAATGTACTACAGTGTACTGTATGGCCTATATTGTACATTTTTACGACGAGGCTTAACTAATCATACAGTCATGACCGACATAACTTATTAAGCAAGCATAATATGAAATAACTACCAGTACGCGTAAGCTTCCATGTTATGCAGCAGACCAGACCTAATTAAACTATAGCCTAAGTCTAATAGTTAAACTACGTGTACATGTTGTTTGAGCCTACACGTAGGCCTACCTAAGTAGGCATGGGCTTCGATTTATTAGTTAACTAAATACATGCATACAACAAAAGAGAACTAATAAGAGGCCAATTGTTAGACATACCCAAAACATTTAGGCTATCTACCTACATGTACATGTACACTGTACAGTAATAAGCTTCTTCGGCTTTATCGTAGATATAATGGCTATGCTTAATAAGCCCAAACCCACGGCTTTATTCATAAGCTTATCAGGAATAAATTGATAAGTAAGTCGTAGCTTATAATGTAGGCCTAGGCTTGCTATCGGGAAAGTAGGCCAGACTTGGAAAATGCAACATCATGACGGTCGCTTTTTTGCTATATATAACCTGCGATGTATCCTATAGTTTAATTATTCAACGTAGCAAAGTGCGTCAAGGTAACAAAATTAAAAAAACCAAAGCAAGCTAACGACTAGTTAAATTTTAGTAGGTGCAAAATATGATTTAAAAGAAAATTTTTATATATTCTAAAATGTCTAAAAATTTAAAAATACTTACTAGAAGGACAAACAACGGTTCTCCTCTCCTCATGTGTAATGAATTGGCGAGTAAGTCGGACAGTTCAAAATCACTTATATATTGAAAAGATTCTATTTAACAGTCTTTGTGTGTGAGAGAGAGATACGTTTATTCAGACTGCGAATATGAATCAAAATTAGAGACAGATTAAAAAATCAAGTCGTTACGATAAATTAAAACACGAAGTTAAGTTAAGATCTCGAGTCTAGGATTTTAATTTATCGTAACGACTTGATTTTTTTAATCTGTCACAGAAGGTATCAGACTGCATTATGGAAACAAATGGCAGAAATGAGTTCCGACGTAGAGTAGTCCTGGAATAAGGCACCACTAATCGACCGGAACGTAGTAGTGGGGGAACCATTCTTGAAATAAAAGTCTCTTGAATATTCAGCTCTGGAAGAGGTTCAAAGCCAATTCTTGACGTCTGCAAACGATATCAGTTGTTGAGAGAGAATGGCTTTTATTCTAAGACATCGGTCCTGAATTCTCTGAAGGCGCTTCGAATCTTCAGAAGACAGACCAATAAAGGCCGGGCAGGCGTATTTAATTAAACTGCGAATGAGGGCGATGTAAATGCACAGAAATTGATCTTCACTTGTTACGGTCTTCATCCGTCTCAATATATAAATCCTCTGAGCGCACTTCCTCTCAATACATGTAATCAACATGACATCTCCATCCAAAAGAACTGTCGAGCACAACCCCCAGAAATTTGATATTGTCCTGGAATTTCACGGTTGGTAAATGGTTCTCAACGTCGAAAGATTCCTTGAACAGACATCGGTGTCCATTCAGTTGGTAGGAGGAGAGGTCTGTTTCCAATTAAAATACCAGATCTAGCTAACTGAGCGGGAATACGCTATCTAAAATCTACCAGGTGTGCAAGAGATTTAATATTAGTTCCTTAAGCTAAAACGTGAAAAAAAATTCTACAAAATATGCTCACAAATTATTTGACTATTTTTAATAAGGTCATCAACGTGAACTTGGTCAGGACGATCGCGTTTCGACCGCTAAACCCTATATATCCTGTATAAATAATTATATTAGGTTCGTTAGGACGACTATATATGGACCAAAATTCCATTTCGCCTGGCTTGATGGGTGATACAGAACCTGGACCTGACTAGCAAGCCTATGCATAGGCTACCCGGCTACTTATAACTCAGACACAGAATAGCCTACACACATGGCCTAAACAGACCTAGATACTGTGCAGTGCATAACCCGGTTACTCTACAACCAGGTTTAGACGCAGGCCTATATAGTTTAATTTATGCATGGTATAGTCTTATAATAATGGTATGGGCCTATGGCAGCTAGAACTTTGCTTCAAGTTAGTCTTGGGAGTGAAGCCCAAGCCCCTCTAGGGACGTAGGATGCAACTCTATGGTAGTAGAATTTTGTATATGGTAGTCTTGGGCCATCAAAATTCCTGCATGGGCTTTGGTCTTGAGGTAAACCCTAGCAAAACCCAAGCCGCGTAGATTGGAGTAACACAACCCAAGCTCTATAGCAACCATGTTCAATGTGGTGAATACTTTGAAGTTTGAATAGGACTAGTGATCAGTATCAGTAGTCATAAAAGACAAATGATGAATACGAAAAAACTACACTAGAATTCAGTCAAATGTGAACATCATCAGAACTTGACAGTAAAATCATGACAATAATAACTCGTGAATGCATTAGCAATTTCTTCAGATTTCCAAGAATTGTTGGCATCTGCCTTTCGTTTTGCTTTGTCAATCAACCAGATCGTTGATAATCATAGTTGGAGATAATTTGTTTCATTTCTGTCAGGCTTTGTACAGGGTTAATACCAGAAATGGCAACCGTACAACAAGCTCCCCGAATCTCTAGAAACCTTGGAATTGCACAAATCTCTCTGGGAGGATCATGTTTCGCAATAGAAGTTATTGCCAACGTATCTGGTACTAGCAGACCCTTGCCATTGATAATGACTGCCATTTTTGCATTATTCACATGTCTCAGCGGATTAATGAGCATTCTTGGATATCAGAAAAGAGTTCGTGGATATAATATAGCGGCAATAGTTCTTGCAATTTTCGGCGCTCTTTTGTTCTTCGATGTGTTGGCTTTCGAGATAATATCAGCAGCCATGTTCCCTGTTCGATCATATGCGGCAACTCTCACCAAAGTGGTGATGGTCATTCTTCTATCGTTCTCCGCTTTTGTCATTGGAATTACTCAGTCTGGCTTCGACTGTTGTGTCTTATGTCCTAATGCATGTCACAATTGCTGCAAGAACGGAAACCTTGAAGAAACGGTTGTTATTGGTCAGCATGTTATGTCTACACCATCGATTTCAAATGTTCATCTTTAGACTGTTGGTTGAAAGTGTGGAACAACTTTGTGACAGAACTATGTGTGATTAATAACTCATATTACTATCTTCTTTGTAGTTTTGCAAACACTGAATTGTCATTTAACAAAGACCAATTGAATTGCTGAACGGTTCAATGAACTGTCAGGTCGACATAATGCAAAATTCACTTGTACAACATATCCATGGAATTCTGTTCCGCCTGCGAAATGCATAATAGTGATTTTATTTTATATCATAATTACAAAAAATCAATGGCAATTTTACGTCGTTTTTCATTACTAATCTTAAGCAACTTTACATACCGGAACTTCCAAAAATGTTGAATGTTAATAAACTAGGATGTTGAATAAGATTTAATCTCTTGCAAATTTTCTTTTAACACACATGCAGCTTAACTTTACTTTTGGATTTAATTGTAAGTCACGTTGAGATGGCAATCATATCATTCAACTCCGAAAGTAAAAAAAATATTCTTACCTTCGCAATCCGCCTTCCGTAGAACAATGGCCAACAGAGACAATAGGAAAACTATGTCCATCGAAGACAATAGTATAGTCGCGCGGATGCCAGGGTAGCACTACAGCCACAGAATTAGACAGGTCGTCTCTTCTTCTGTTTGACTAGAAAGGAAACATTGGAACATCTAACGTTAATGAAATGGCACAATCTGCTGACATATTACCACAGAAATCGACCAATGAGCAGCCAGTTCAACATCAAACACGCCGAATCCCGTTAAGTTTTAGTGACTGTTATCAACCGGCTTTCACAGCAAAGAGACACAGTTGATGTCAAGTTCTACAGAGAAGTTTGTGAACGTTTTTTCGTCCGCCTGCTAACTTTTTTAATAATGATCGGAAGGGCCAACATGATCCAGAAAACTTTTGCGCAATGATCTGAATTCTTCGAATCTGAAGGAATCGCCGCGATCGGAGCATTTTGAAGGAATCTACAACAATCCGCAAGCGACGCACGACTATTTCTCCTATCTCTGCAAGGTATCAAAAATTTCTTTTTGCCCACTTAATAAGTTCCTGCATGTGCCATTTTTTTAAATTCAGTTTGCACTTCTAGCAAAATGATACAGTTAAACAATCTAATTCTGTGAATACAGCCTATGGAGCTTTTCACACATGCCGCACGTTTTAAAAGCTGATAATTTGTCGCAAGAAATCTTCTGGAAATCGCACGATTTTGAGGCGATTTTGAGTTTTGACAGACTAACGATCTAAAACATAGCGTCAATCTGAGAGCATTTCTGAGTGAAGTATATTACGGTGATTAAAACGCATTCGGAATAGCTAAATTTATTCATTAGAACCGATTCCATCACAAATTATCGGAAACACATTTGAAGTTCGAAAGTGTTGAGGTTATTCACCTTTACACACGTCAAACAATAGTGTCTTCCACACGCGTGCAATCGACGACGACTGAAGGTGACGCAATTGACCACTTTATCAAGGGGTAATCGGTGAACAGTATCAAAAGGGGTAAGTAAATAAACAGGCAGTTGGATTAAAAATAAGAATGATTGGGCAGTGACGACTCGTTAGATCAGTTCATGCGTGCGGTTGATTTGTGGCTTGTTCAACGCTATGAAGCAAAGTGCTATGAAGCGTGCTTCGGCCATTTTAGTTTGCATCGAATTCTTTTGTTTATTTAGGACAGAAAGCTGGAAATTATCGATGTTCATCGTTCTATCGGTATGGTCAATCAAACTATGTTCAGATATCAGATTGCACTTTTACGATCTTGACAGTTCAAACTGCGTCTGTGTTCATCATGCCGTAACTTCAAAGGTCGGCAAGTTTGGCCAATGTAATTTTTTGACAAATTTTACATTCAAAATTATAAACAATGTATCTATCGCTACACATATATTTAGGTCCAATATCATTGCACAGTTTACAATGACATTTGTTTTTGTTTTCATTAGTATTTATGCTGTTAATTTAAGTTTGACCGGGTTTACAGGTAACACGAACTGGAAGTTCATACTTACTGACCAGTTTATTCATCTTATATACACTTCATCTTGTAAAGTAAAAAAAATCGTCAAAAATTAAATTGAGGGAGAGCTATTTTTGCTTACATCGCGGAAAATTGAATACAATAGAATGAATTAAGTAGCATAACAATCGAGATGATTTCATTGGTTAACCTATGTAGACAGTGAAAGGTCCATTTTCATTGAAATGGTGTATTTATCCAGCAATTTTGATAAATTTCATATTTTCAGAACGCTCGCAATATTGTCATTATGAATATATAACTTTTCATTAAATCTGATATGCTTCTGAGGAAAACGTACTGTGATATTCAATCTCCCACTACAGTAGACACACCTCTTTTGAAGCTGACGAGAGGCATTTGCCGTCACCAAAACCGTGCTCTGTCTGAACGACATGTGGTTTCTTTTCAATGATGGAGGGGACGAAAATCGCAAACCACAAACGTTCTCCGTCTGAATTTCATAAAAACAATTGAATAATTAATGAAATCCTGCTTGAATTTTGAGAGGATGAGTAGGCGCTCTCTACATGAGTTTTTGATTATATGACAGTTCGGACCGTTTTGTTATAATACATGTGAATTTTTTGTTTGGCGATGAGTATTTTCCTTCGCCTATATTAAGTTCTATTTGATAATAGCTTCGGTATTCGCATGGTTCAATTTCCTAAAAAAATAGATTAATATCACCTTATTATACACCATGCATTCTTTTTGAGCGCAAATACACTTCTCCTGTTTCCTCACCGAAAACAATTAGAAAATCGAAATGTTGACTAGTTTAGTCGTCTTAAACCTAAAACTCACCAATTTAAAGTCATTTGGTAAAAAAAATAGTTGGGTGGTATTATATGGATTAAGAAAGCTCGGGTTTGATAAATATGTAGCAAGGGAAAATAGTAGCACAACTTCAATAACAGGAACGTTCTTAGAAATACGTGTATCTATAACCTATGTCTCTTTTAAATTTTTAGCAACAAATTCAATTGACTCTCACAGTTTGAGTAGGCCTCCTTCTATTGACAGTGACTGTAGTTGACAGTTCAATTTTCCAACTAAAATCCTAACTGCATTATAGGATTATACGATGCTATAATAACAGTTCCTTTACACAGAAGATCTGTTTGGGTATAATTAATTGGATATATTTTATCAACCTTTCAATCATTATAAGGTTTGAATTTGACATACAGTGGTTGTGTACCTTACTTTTATATTTTCTGAACGCGTCAATAGCAAATGTGTTCCATGTAAACTTTTCAACATCCCTTATTCATTTTTTGCGATCTGTTGTCACACACGTTTAGCTAGCGAGACGACTCAGAGACTTTCATTTCATTTCAACTGCAGTAGCCTACTTGTATGTTGGTTACTGCCTAGTGAATTCATAGTTTTGAGAGTTATTAGTCCATACATTTTTGTCGTAAGCTTTGAAAAATCAAGCACAAATATGGAAAGTGAAATGTGATGTTGACCACTTCAAAATTATCATCTACGATGAAGTAATGATCTCTTCACTGTGAACATATTGTGTTTTAGATTCTTTAGATATTTCTTGCTGTTTTTATGAAGCCAAACATGATATCATGCCTTATAATGTCAGTAATCCTAGAGCCGCATACTTTGGTCAGTGCCATTAAGATGTTAAGAAGTGTTGACTTTATTCATGCGAGTGGCCTTGGCTTTTTCGATAATCAAAAATGGACGGCTATCATAATCAAAAATCATTCGCACACTTATTAATAGGAAAGTACACGCTTCTGCCCACACGCAGGAAATCCTGCGTACCTGCCATGACTAAACAAATCGCTGGCTTTTGAAACTTTGGGGGATGCATTTGATAAGTTCTTGGAAAAATGCATTTTCCCAAAAAGACGCTTGAAACCGTCTTAAAAAAATTAGGGAGCTATTAATGGGTTATTTCAATTCACATCATCGTATAAATACTTCACATTAGTTCATTTCTCCCGTTGACATCGACAGTGAGAAGGCGTTGAACGCCGATGGACCGTCTGTGTATTTGATTTCTTTAACTTAAAAAAAACTTCCACCAAAACTTTGGGGAGTTCTTCTCAAATTTCTCCGACTTTGCTTAAAAATGATGTTCCAACGATTGATTAAGAGCTAGTCTTCCTTATCAAATCTCCCTATATATGTTAATCTAATTTTCATCAAAATTTCATTTTATTCATTGATAATTTCAATCTTGAATTTCACTTATTCAGGCTTTCAAAAGACTCATCATGAGCAATAGAACAAACAGTTTGCACTGGAGATGGTCGCGATGCTGATTTAAAGAAAACTATTCAGGAGCTAATGAATTATAAGAACTATTCAGGCTCGTTCAGGCTGCTCCTTTCTGCACGATGATTTCATTCTACACAATGTCGCTAATTACTAATTGAGGAATGCTGCCAAAATAATGCTCGTCGGGATTGTTGCTATCCTGCATCCAACATAGTGACCAATGTCTAATTCCGATTTTGTCATCAACCATTTGGAACTGCTAAATGGGAAAACCGAATTGGAGGGAAAGATCTGATGTAAGAAGGCGGTGGCCTTTGATCGATGAATGGACATTTAAGTAGGTCATGATGAGTGTGTTTCATCCGCTGAGCCACATTCTTTTCACATAAAACTACTGAAAGTATATCCCAATCACATTACATACGTTGAAGTCAGCATGAATTGTAAAAACGCTGAAACCGCCAAACGTCAAGAAGCCCAAACGGTCATTCCTGATGGTAAAATGAGGCAAAAGAAAGTTCGATTTGAGAAGACGCTGCCCTCTTCCAAAGAGTGAGTATATGAAGAAGGCCTTATCATGTATTAGACAGAGAAAGAGTTCTATCTACGCTTGATTTGTCACAGTGTTGGTCGATAACACCTTTTCTATTAACTTGCATCTAAAGTAATTTACCGACATGAGAAGTAACTACCACGTTTAACTAAGATTCATAATTTACAGCAAAATTTTCGCACTTGAGTATATTATGTGTCATTTTGAAAGCGTGGATGTGAAATTTCACAGACAATTTTGTAACCGATAAGTTTTCAGCGTAGTTGTTTTCATAACACCATATTTCTCAGTCAGTAGATCTGGAATCCTTTTGCATTTTAAATTGATTCTTGCTTATTTTCCTGGACTGTGTAGTCAGCCTTTTGTCTAAATAGAAACATGTTAATAATAATTGCATGGTTGAAAACCAATCAATTATGGTTAAAAAGCTAAATGTCATCACTTGCGATTAAAGGAGAATTGAAACAAATGTATATAATAAAGATACCTTAATGATGTCGTTAAGGGCATAATTCTAATTAAAATAAAATTTTATTTATTTATTTTTTATATTTTTTAAAATTAAATTAAGGGCTTTAAAGAATGAAAATCCACAAATTATTTTTACAAATTTTGTGCCCCAGTAGACTGAATAACATCAGATCATCGATCATAATTATCTGAAAAACAATAGATTTTCAGAAGAAAACTTTTTGCGCCTCCTCTATTAGTCTATAGGTCCATCACTTTCAGGCTACTTATATAACAGTACTGGAAGTGGGCGAACTTAGATATTTAATTTTTGATGTTCGTAAAGTATGACACGACATTCCGTAGAAAATTCTTTACAATTTGGGCTTATTTTCTGTTGACATGGAAGGTGCATTGGTTCGTTCATTGAGGGTAATCATGGCAATTTTATATATATATATATATATATATAACTTTTCATGAGAAGTTTTCAAGTATTATGAAGTTTACTCATTTGTTTTCTGAATTTCCTACTATTGCTTTCCGTGCGGATCAGCGATTTCAGCTATAAAACTGCAACTGCAGGCTTTTCTTCGAACATTTAATTACATTTTTGTAGAAAACATATTACTTGCTTTCGTATATCCACTTCAACTAAAATTTTTGTGCATATTGAATTTCAACATCTTTAAATTTAGAAATACACAATGGCTACAACACAATAAAAGCTGCTTGTTGTCTGATTTTGGCGATTATTTTATGTCTTGCATAATCTATCTCTCTTCCTCCCTCCCTCTCTCTCTCTCTTTCACACACACATACACACAGTGTCTGAACACGAAAATTCTGTCAGTGTCGAACCAAGCATCAAGTAAAGAGTGGGACGAACTTTGTGATTCATTTATTTCAATAAAGCATGTTCAGCAGTAATTTCAGGTAAATAATGCTCCTAAATTAATGCTAGCTTAATAAAGATGTGTGATTAACATGTTCAGTATCAGTAATCGGCACATTTTCCTTAATGCAAAGAAAGTAAATTATAAGGCAGTGCTACTGAAAGTACCTATATATCCTTCTTCTCGTTGTTTCGCCAACCGGCCTTAACACTGAAATTGACACTGCATCTCTTGAGATGGCCAGTTGGTGAAATTTAGGGAAGTATTTCAGTTATTGAAATATTTTTACCAGCGATAGCATATTCTTTGATGTTTTTTGGCCTACATGAAACCGAATTTTAAACAAGATGCCTGAAATATTCAGTTGACATTTGTGACCACTTTATACTAACTCTGACATGCATGCCATTCTAAGACAAAAGTCATACTTGAAACACAACAGCCAGTCTTCGATGCATAAGAGTAATTTACATTTAGATTGATCACTTCCAAATTGATTTTCAACAAATATTCCATTTCATATGTTAGCTATAAAGAAACTGCAATGCAGCCTTCATCAAAAATAAATCGCGGAATCAAGAAATGAGCTTCCTACATGCAAATTTATGACTTTGTTAGACATTTCATGTTTTACATTAGCACAGTGTTAGGCAGGCATTCTCTGATGAACCTCCTGAAAACCCCATTTGTAACTTTTTTCGAACTCTGAATTTAGCGATTTTCAAACTTCTTGGAAGGCAATCTAATTTCGAGGTTGTATTAATACAATGGAATATTCATTTACATTCTCAGTTGAAAAAAATTGAATACCTGAATAGTGGCGTTTGCATCCATTGTCAGGAGTCATCCGTAGGCCTAGTTTGCATCTCGCAATAGCCTATCGCCACAACTCCGTAACCGACTTGGAGCCAATTCCGGACTAATTTGAGATTTGCAATTAGCAAGTTGGTTAAATTTCGGCTGTCTCCATTAATTACTATTTTCAACACACTACTGACTTGTCATATATCTTTGAGCCTGTAACAAAATGCTGCTTTTGCGAACTCAAATCAAACAGAATATATAAATATTGAGTTCAAAGAATGGGAACATCCCTGAATAGCTTCCATTCCATCCAATACTGGGAATCTTCAGCAGGTATCGTTCACATCTCTCAACATCGACAAAACTCACTAAAAGTTGTTGCCATTATATTATCATGTACCGGTAAATTTTTAATATCACACATTTCATAGTTATTTGTAACAAACAATGAAGCAAAACAACCACTTTTCACAATTAACTTTTAGTGAATTCATGCACAAGCAAGCCCTTTCTGTAGGAACATCCTACCGTCATCAAGAAAATAATCTAGTAACTGAGAAATGAATGCATACAAATTTCTACATAAGATATTCAAAATTATAAAACTATTCTATGCAAAATCTAAGTCTATGACAAACAAAAGATGTGATAATATCTTGAAACACATTGATATACACGTAGACGGTAAAGGTGAAAGAAAAAGGTAAAACTGGGATTCAGGAAACAGAAGGAAAATGAAGAGCCACACTGGGAAAGTTCCTTATTCAAAATTGGAGATCTTTTCTTCTTGAAAAGGGCCTCCGCAATACGCATAAATGAAGTCATATAGTATAGTGACATCTTTCATGATGATTCGTCTGCTGCATTCATTACATTCAAGTAAGTGATCAAAGATGGGACCAGGTCTTCATACATGCTCTTGAAATCTCCTGCCCAGATATCGTGTTGTTTCACCGATGTATGTGGTAGACTGATCACCAGTGCAGCACTTAAATTCATAAATCACCGATAAGACAAATGACTTCGGAGTAGGAGACTTTAGAGGAAAAAACTCTATTAATCTAGTACTGCGAAAAGTAAAGACACAATTGGATCGCATTTTCATGGCAATCAATCTTTTTATACGCTTGCAAAGCATTATACCTCCAAGAAATTCCAAGAATTGTTGGCGTCTGTCTTTCATTTTGCTTTGTCAGTCAACCAGAACGTTGATAATCATTGTTGGCGATAATTTGTTTCATTTCTGTCAGGTTTTCTACAAAGTTAGTACCAGAAATGGCAACCGTACAACAAGCTCCCCGAATCTCTAGAAACCTTGGAATTGCACAAATCTCTCTGGGAGGATCATGTTTCGCAATAGAAGTTATTGCCAACGTATCTGGTACTAGCAGACCCTTGCCATTGATAATGACTGCCATTTTTGCATCATTCACATGTCTCAGCGGATTAATGAGCATTCTTGGATATCAGAAAAGAGTTCGTGGATGTAATATAGCGGCAATAGTTCTTGCAATTTTCGGCGCTCTTTTGTTCTTCGATGTGTTGGCTTTTGAGATAATATCAGCAGCCATGTTCCCTGTTCGATCATATGAGGCAACTCTCACCAAAGTGGTGATGGTCATTCACGGTGTTCCCGGCCGAGAGTTAGTTGACAAAAAAATCACCGGAGAAACTGTTGATGTTTTTCGAAAGTGCATACCCCCAGTACTTGAAATAGGGTAGTCCGCAAAATTAATTTTGGGGGGTTCGTGAATACGGGCCACTTTTTCAAAATGGCGTCGATTTTCACCTTTTTTCGATCCCCCATCGATTTTCATCTATGACATATTGCGAATGAAGTGATGAAATTCAATAAAAACTCAAGCTAAATACTATTGAACGATTTGAAAGCAACAGATGTTTATATCTATGCATTGTTGCAACGCAATCACTTTATAAGTAGTGCGATAAGCATGTATATAATCCAACTTTTTACAGGAGAAAAAAAACTGCAAGTCATTTGGTTTGACTGAATGTATGATGTCTTTGCACAACTATCACTTTTCTGCCCTTGTCTGATGTCATGTTAACCCAATGACTGAATGTTCAATATCAAAAAGCAGCATTATTCCACAAAATCAGGATGAAGTTCTATTACATTCCATCCGGTAAATCTATGCAAAATAGGGAGTTCAAGACTATAAATGGCGACTGTTGTACATGCAAACACTCCGAAACAATTTGTCAGCAAAAGATGGGTTGCTTTCTGACACCTTGAATTTCAACCAGTGCTGTTGAAACTCGTAATGAACCGATTCTGGCGTTTGTTCACTGTATCTCCCAAGGGAGGAGTTCATCATCAAACAAAATTCGGGCACATGAAAAAAGATCGCATGAACTTTCGGTGTGATCGTGATTTCAAGTCGCTTGTACATAGCATGAAAGCGATCACAGCATACTTGAAAATCATCCCGAAGCTCATTTCCGAAACATGATTCAACGACTTCGTTAAGAGCACTAAAAGTTGCAACATATTCCAAACAATGAAGTGGACAAATGGCTCGCAACTTATCGACATTTCTCAAGAGCTTGCGACTGTCATTGCCATTTAAAGTTCCACCATGAAAATGCTGCAGTTCGATGCTGCAAGCTTTCAACCACAGATCTGCATCGGACCACCTGGTCTTCATTTCTTTGAAGAGGGTGCAGACCGCTCCAATAAGAATGTGGAGCTCAGGAGGTGGTACATGAGCAATAATGAGAGAGTCAGCCGGTCCTTTTATCAAGCTAGGATGCACGACATTTGAGTGATGTTTGGCTTGCTCTTTCATCGATCCTGAATCAAAATAGGACCAAAATGATTTATTCAGTGAACCAACAGTGCGCGATTCACCTCGGACATCAAGGGAATGTTTGTTGGTGCTACACCAGGAACAAGGATGCAAGCAGCTGTGAGACATAATGCCAAGCGCAATATTGCACATTTTGAGGTCGGATGCTACATGAAAACGTCTATGCAGATTTTGGATCCCAGCTCCCAGCCATAGGGCTTTTACATTGAAATAATTTTCCTGGATTGCTGGTGCAATCGCGATGATAATACATTTCTTGACCCCCGAATCAAGAAAGGCAGACTTCTTTCCTGTTGAGGACATTCACAGAAAATCGACAAAGTTACTTTTAAGAAATTTCCTCCTCCATCCAATCCGATCTTGATCCAGTACTTTAGCTCGCATTTTAAATCTCTCTCATGAATGATGTAGTCAACAAGTCCGTTTATGTCTTGACAGGCAAAAACCGGTTTTTCCTCGTGATCTATCACTTTGCCATTCTCCATTCGTGTGAACCTTAGAATTTTCAGACTGAAAAACTCATCCAGTTGATGATCCATTTCAAAGAGGGAATCTCTAATATTAGGTTCAACCGACGTCGCTCCCATGATTTCTCTGATCGCATGTGTCAATTTATTCCATCCACGAACACTCAAATTCATAGCAACTTGCACTCGTGATGCATGCTCAGCAGTCAACTGATCGCCGGATTTAGCAGCTTTTGGAGACACGATAATCTTCATTGGTTTGCCAGCATCTCGTGCAAGGCTCATCTCAACATTTGATTTTGAGGAAGACAATGACAACTTTTGATCAATGCATTTTGACATCAACTGGTCTTTTTCTTTGTCGGTCTTCACAAAATCAGTCAGGTTGTCAAGCTTCGAGGTCAGAGAGCAAGGGTGTGGCTTTCCCCTTCCAACGACGCACAAACACTTCATACATAGCTTCACCGGTTTACATGTGGACTTCATCTCAGAGGCATTGAGAGATGGCCGACCACGAGCTCGCTTTTCGCCGGAGAGTTCAGAAGAACGTCGTCCATTACTCGTTGCAATTTGGCAAACAGTACAGCTGCAGTCTCTGTTGGATGTAGAGCGGGTCTCCATCAAGCGTTCCTGTACCAGTAGGGGGGAATGATCGAAAATAGGGAGTGTTGAAGCCTCGTTGCTCGCCATGCCCTTCTCCGTCTTGCTCATCCAAGACCTGCAAGTGCCACACAAACTGGAAGGGATCTTCGTCGTTGAAATTCTCAATAACATGCTTCTGTATAAGACTAGCGGTGTTGTCATTTATCCGACGAAGTTCTTTTGCTTTGTTAAAACATAACAAACAGACAAGAGCACGGTTTTGTTCATGGGTTCGCTTTCCGCCAGGCATTTCACACAATCAATTGCGGAGTGACAAGAATCAACAACACAATACACTGTATATAGAAATTGATAGACAAGATTTGATTAAATTATTTGAAATTTGAATCGTCGGCCACTGATGAATTTGAAATGAATTTTCACCCAACGCAAGCAAATAACCATAGAGATCTCTTGAACTATGACGAAAGAATCTGACTCGTATTATTTATCTACAAGTAAAGTGTACGTGAAAGTATTTGTTTGTCATAATTGCTGTGCATGTCAGTAAGTTTTTATGATGACTGAAATGGAGCAATTTTCATCAATGAAATGATGCCAAATACATGTATTTGAAAGAATACCATGGGAGATGAAGCTTCCTTACCTATAGATTCCATCAATGCCAGTGCAACTATGTTTGCAAAAGTGACACCATTTATAGTCTTGAACTCCCTATTTTGCATTGATTTACCGGATGGAATGTAATAGAACTTCATCCTGATTTTGTGGAATAATGCTGCTTTTTGATATTGAACATTCAGTCATTGGGTTAACATGACATCAGACAAGGGCAGAAAAGTGATAGTTGTGCAAAGACATCATACATTCAGTCAAACCAAATGACTTGCAGTTTTTTTTCTCCTGTAAAAAGTTGGATTATATACATGCTTATCGCACTACTTATAAAGTGATTGCGTTGCAACAATGCATAGATATAAACATCTGTTGCTGTCAAATCGTTCAATAGTATTTAGCTTGAGTTTTTATTGAATTTCATCACTTCATTCGCAATATGTCATAGATGAAAATCGATGGGGGATCGAAAAAAGGTGAAAATCGACGCCATTTTGAAAAAGTGGCCCGTATTCACGAACCCCCCAAAATTAATTTTGCGGACTACCCTATTTCAAGTACTGGGGGTATGCACTTTCGAAAAACATCAACAGCTTCTCCGGTGATTTTTTTGTCAACTAACTCTCGGCCGGGAACACCGTGCATTCTTCTATCGTTCTCCGCTTTTGTCATTGGAATTACTCAGTCTGGCTTCGACTGTTGTGTCTTATGTCCTAATGCATGTCACAATTGCTGCAAGAACGGAAACCTTGAAGAAACGGTTGTTATTGGTCAGCATGTTATGTCTACACCATCGATTTCAGCTGTTCATCTTCAGACTGTTGGTTGAAAGTGAGGAACAACTTTGTGACAGAACTATGTGTGATTAATAACTCATATTACTATCTTCTTTGTAGTTTTGCAAACACTGAATTGTCATTTAACAAAGACCAATTGAATTACTGAACGGTTCAATGAACTGTCAGGTCGACATAATGCAAAATTCACTTGTACAACATATCTAAGGAATTCTGTTCCGCCTGCGAAATGCATAATAATAATAAAAATATTATTTGCTGTGTTAGACAATTGATGAGAGTTTATGCCACTACAGTAATTGAAATTGTTCTTTTACTTTGCTGCATCATGAAAGTAATTATTATGTTACTACTTACAAATTCACCAATCAGAAAACGAGTGCAATCCAGTATACAGTCAATAGCATAATTAGTTCGCCAGTTCGTTGCGTTTGCTTCTGTACCTGAACTTTGTATCTAGTTTTAGCGATCTTAACATCTGTTCTGGTAAGAGCACGCATTGATTTTTCAATAGCACGTGGAATGTTATGGAAAATGTTCATATAGACATAGCTCTTCATCAGCCAGCAATATGTATATTCATTTGAAAACCTATAAACGATTCCTAAAAGCACACACTTCGTTGAATGATCAAGCTTCGCTTTATTTATAATCCTATTCATTCTTCCCTCTACATTGATCTATATTGTCGTGACTTAATCATATTGCTGTCATTACAATATATTTACCTGTCGCTACAACATTAGGCTGCAACATATTTGGCATGCCGAATCTTTATATAGTACAACATGATATTTTGAAAGCATCATTTAGGCCATTTGAACTATTACGAAAAATTCAATCTGGCGTTTTGTCCCAGTCTTCGATAATCAGATTAATGTTGATGTGATGGAATCGCACCATAGTTTACCCAGCAAACGTGTGATTAAGTTTGAATGTGTCCTTAATGAAATTTTTGTCTCTTGACTTTCAGTCATGGAGCCAAATGCAACCACATTCGTAACGAATCGCTATAAAAAACGATCCGACGCAATCGGCTATCGCTGCGAGCTTTTAGAAGTTCAAGGTCAGTCGCTAATGAACGAATTACTAATTAAGCTTATGACAATTCTTGATTGATTTTCGTTTTACAGGTGTCTGTAAAAAAGAAGCGATTGACCAAAGAAGGACATTTGCTACATGCCCAGATTGCAAAAGACAATTCTCATCAAAATATATGAAGAAACACCTAATATGCCATCCTTGGCCTGAGAAAAGAGTCACTGAATTTTGTGGAGCAATATATAAAGCGAAAACAAAGTCTGGCGCACAAGAGTGTCCGGCATGCACCAAAATAGTAAGTCATTTGAGATTCTAATGATAATTGAGAGATGGAAGATCAATCAATAGACATAAATCAAAACTGACAGATAAGAGATAGTTTATCGCCGCATCAGTGAATTTTCCCTCAAAACGTCGAAATGGCACTTGTCAAAAGCTTCTTAGTCTCATAAGTATGGTCACGTACGTATATTGGCATTTATTATGACTGAAAGCACTAGCTTCTCAAATATGAGCACTTTGGAAACAATCGGATCAATCTCCAGCTGTTGTCTGTCCCTAAAAATCTCGATCATATTTTAGGCAATCATGAATGATGCTACATACCTAATGTATTTTTAGTTTTTAATAAATCAAGGGATGGCACACAATGGACGTTGAAATATGTTCACTATTATAGGGCTCGGCAAAAAATTTGCGTTTTTTTTTGTTTACTTGTGGTTGATACGAAACGAATTCTTTTGCCGGCCCTGTTTATGTGATTTGCACCTTTTGTAATCATCTTTTTGCAACTAGGCCTACATGTAATTCCCTTATTATGATGATTTATATAGATTACGATCGACCTGAGATTATGAGTTTCTGATTTTTGCGTGGGTCTAACGAGACCACATATTTGATATTGGTGCTTTTTGTTATCTCTATCGCTAATTGCCCAAAATTGTTAGGATTTACATCTTAAGTTCCAAAAGCTTTTAATTTTAGGTTTGCGATCTTCGCCATCACAGACGCAGGTGCAAAAAATACATGGAATTTGAAGGTCAACCGAGGGAAATTGAAGATGACTTGGTAAATCCATTCTTTAACATGTTCGCACTGACATTTTTCCTTTCATCTGATTCATTTCTTTCATCTGATGATCTAATGTACGTTTTGTCTATGACTGACGCTTAGATGTTGCTCGCTTAGGCTACTTTCCTATGCATAACGAATGACAGTTATTGCGTTCTTAGCTTGTACAATTTCTACAATTTTTTTAACAAATTCAGTATATATTTAGTAAAAATTACAACTGATTGCTCTTTTATTGAATTTCATTTAGGCGCATGATCCTGTGGAAAATGTGATTCAAAATGAATTACGTGACAAATATGGTGAGACAAAGGACTTTGTGACAAAAACTCGATTCAGCAAATCTGAAGGAGATTTGAAGACCGAGCGTCTGCTTATTTCATACATAACGAGTTTCTACACCAGTGCACACAGCAAAGGAAAAGATCCGACAAGTACCTCAGTCCGACAGCTTATCAGCAATTTAAAGGCACGACTGAACAAGGTGAGCATTATCAGTTCTGAATTTTGATTCGGTAGAGCCTACGAAGTTATATGCAGCACATGCTGTTAATACTTTGTAAATAAGAATGCAATCCCATATTGGTAATCAGAGTTTTGTTGCTAATAATTAATTTGAGTTGAATTTTTCACTGTAGTGCTACTTCGATTTGCAGATGGCAGTCATTTTAGACCGATTCCCAGGTGTACGAGAGTTGATGGACGCACAGTTATTCTTGAACAGAGAACTCGATAAAGAGCTTAAGCCATCCAGCAAAATGAAATACGCATCCGATTTTATTTCAGTTGGTAGGCGAAATTGAAACTTTATCTTTCAAGTTTCTCTTCTTGTTTTTTGTTTTTGTTCAAGTTTATGTTGCCACCGATTTTTCTCGAATACAACCCACGGAATATGCGATTTCTAATAATTCAAGTGCGGTTCAATTTGAGGGCGGGTTCTATTCGAGAAAATGCGGTATATTCTAGTTTATCATGCATTCATACTTTTCACTACTGACCATGATATTGAATTGATATCAATTTACAATTACTAGGTGATGCAATAATATGGAATAAGAAGACCTTTACTGACTCAGAGCGAGGAACTTTTTTCAATGACGTCGGCATCGAAGCCATCAGAGACGCACAATCTGAAATACGGAAAGCGAAATCTCGATTCTTTGCGGAAAAAAGTGGCATTGAAGTGAGTGATTGTAGGCTGATAAAAGTATAAGTCTCACTTTTCCAAGTCTAGAGTGTGCGGTTGCGGTGCTAATAATAAGTTGTATGTATTTTTCATTTTGAAGCATCTTGTGTGCTTAGTTACTGAAAAACATGTGAATTTAGACATACACATGAAATACGAATATGTACTACATACATGTACAGAAAAATATGTTTCCAATGTCAACCGAAAAAAATTTCTATTTATGAATGATTTTGATATCAAAAGTAGCCGATTTATTAATCGGTTGCTTTTGATGTTTGGATTATTCATAGAAAGATAATTTTTTGGTTGACTTTGATTTATGCATGTTTTCATTCTCAGGCCAGTGCACAAATCGACAAACACTTATCAATGGCAACTGAGATAGAATTGACTGCAATATGGAAGAAAACTTCGGAGCTAATGAATTGTGATGGCGGTGACGACACGAAATCATTTAGGATGTAAGTAAATATTGTTTAAAGTGAAGAGGGTACATAAAAGAAAAACTTCCATTTTTTATAATCAGCACCAATTTTCCCAAACTGCAATTCAACATTTGTTGTGTTCATTATGCGCAAATTTTAGTTTTGAGATAATCATATAAGTTTGTTTCTTTTGTCATTTCTTATGAATTTTTGATGTATTATGTGAGTGACTGCCCTATATGTAACTACATTCATTTAAGTTTGTGTTACTGTCGCATCTTTGCAGGCAACGAGATTGCATGTTGACATGCCTCGCCGCATTTAATCCAATTCGGCTGATTCCTTTGGAAGATATCACAGTTGGGTCTGTCAATAACCCATTGGAAAAGAGAGATGATTTTGTGAGCCTCAAAATATCTGGATCCAAACACCAAGGTAAGATATTTTTTCGTAAAATGAATTATGAAAAGAAGTTATGCTTAATATCAACTGACTATAGTTTGTCTACGTTGCTTTCGACAGTCCTGTCATGTTTTTCGTTGCATTTCTTCTAGGACATCACAAAACGTTCAAGAAATACGGAGCCCCTGTCATAAATGTTTCAAGTGATTTGTATGATCTTCTTATTCTTTACATTGGCAAATTAATAAGGAGTGTCTCAAACCTAAAAGAAGACAACTCTCAGCCTCTATTTTGCAAAATGGACGGCGGTGCACTTGAAGGAATCGGAAACATTATTGCGAATACAGCAGAAAAGGTGAAACACTTTTTAATTCGTTTCAATATTCACAAAATTTGCTATTGTTGACCAGACGATGATATTTTAAAAGTTATTATCACGGCTTTAGCCAATCGCATCGTTTACCATTCGAGCTTTTGAGAAACTGCATAAGTGAATTCATGAGAGATGTCGATGCATCACTGGCATTCTTAGTAAACTGGAATGAACTAGTAAAACGTGCGGCGAGTAGATTTAGCCGACAAAGCTATGTACTTACATGCAAGGTGTGTGTCTATTTTGTGAAGGGAATATTGTGATAATAACTGGAAAATTCAATGTTTGATGATTTTTTGCAAGAAATATGGCAGGCCTATCATCGATGGCATGAACATAAGTTTGTAATATCCAACAATGTTTTAACCGCTGTAATGCGGAATGATATCAGATGTGAAGTAATGAGCATAATCTAACCTGAAATTTCTTTTGTAGTCCCCTTACACGCTAAAAATTATTTACCTAAGACAACTTGGCAATGTATGCGTAAAAAGTCATATTTTTCGAGCAATTTAAGTGTTGAATTTGAGAGTTAGATAACTTCATTTCGTGTTTATTATTTTATAAATTATCACGTCTACATTTTTTGGATTGAATTTCCAACGAAGAAATCCTACAGAAATAGTAACTAATGCTCTTCCTCAGATTTGTGGACGGAAAATAAAAGCGACGGATTTTCGCCGAGCCAAAACTACAATAGGAAGAAAGGCAGGAATCAACGCGAAGAAGCTTTCGCGCGCTATGCTCCATAGCACAGATGTCGCGGACAAATACTACGATTCGGATATTTTAAATAACCAATCGTCGATTCGTAAGTAATGAATCAAGTGTTATGTTTCAAACCAATTCGCTCTTATAGACCAAATACAAATAATGATTTTTTGAAATCAATGCGATGCACACACAGAATGCAATTGCATTTGGGTGTGCACTTGTATTGCAGAATAATACGAGTGAAAATTTTAATTTTAGTTATGATACTTTGCCTGAAAATGTGCTACCTTTTCGTGTATCATATAATGATGCAGCTCTAATTTTGTCATCGAGTTAGTCGTTAGTACGTGTAACTTAATGACACAGTTCCTCATTTCAGTGGTGTGCATAGAGTCCTGTTGAGTTTGCTTCATTTTCCTTGCTCCAACAGAATACTTCAACCACGTTTTAAACGATAGTCGGAGAGACACTGTAACCAGCGGAAATGAGGATGCGCCAGTGGCGACTTCATCACCAAAGAGACTTTGCAAGCAAACTGGTAAGCATTGTAGTAGATGTGATCTAACTCATCATTCCACTATCGCATTTATTGATTGCTTCAACAGGGGACATCAGCGATTGTGCTACAGGCTCTCAAGCCGCTCAAACTTCAACAACTGAGACCGTCAAGCGAACTGGCAAGCGAACTGGCAAGCGACGGAATCCTGCTCGAGATGCAAGAGTGGACTGTAAACTGTACAAAAGTTCCTAAGAATTTATGGTATGTTATGACTGCTTTAAACGCTATGATGAACAAAACGTTATGTGATTGACTCTGATAACGTGATTGTAATTTGATAATAAATTCAATTGTAATCATGGTGTGTTTGCTTTAGTACTGCACCGTGCCTGTAGATATTTCGGCAGTGAAATTCAAGGACTGACAACTTCAATTTAGACACTCATTTTTAAGCTTAGCGCTGCCTTTTCGATGGCAAAGTGACATAGTCTAGATATTTGCCTATCGCCTTTTATACGCGATCTTTAGTCTTCTAAATGTTATTTACCTCAAACGAGCACACCTCACCGTCAGTTATGAGACAGTCAGTCAGATGGGATCTGTCAAAACTCCACTGATTGATTTTACCGGACGTTGATTGCGGCAGCATTGTGCGCATCTATCAACACTAGTCTCATTTTTAAAACGTGTAGGCTCTGACCACATAAATCTATGCTAAACCAAAAAACCAATCTTAAAACCAATCTTTTTATATACTTCGTTTCCCAAACATTTGAAGACCTTGATAAACCATACATTCCAATCCAACTCCATAAACGCACTTTATTTTGTGAATTGTCTCTGATTAGGCCTAGCTATAAAAAACTTTGATGTAACAAAAGAATGAATTTTCACTTTGATAATTGTCTAATTGTCTTAGTATCACCAGATATGTAACTACAATGTTTATTGACTTCAGGCTAACAACACACATAATTATCATATTTACTGACTTCAGGCTAACAGCACATGAAATTTCAATGTCTACAAACGTAGGGCTAGTAACACACAAAATAATAATATTTATTGACATCAGCCTAACATCACATATAATAATGATAATTGCTGACTTCAGGCCAACAGCACATATAATTATATTATCTGCCGACCAGGCTAGCAACACGTGTATTTATAATATTTACTGACTTAGACTAACAACACATATAATTATAATAGTAAGTGACTTCAGGCTAACACCACATAAAATTATAAAATTTATTGACTTTAGACTAGCAACATATATAGTTATAACATTCATTGATTTGTTAGCGTTAGGCTAACTCTACGGAAAAATTATACTTTGGACTAACACCACTCAAATTATTGTAAAATCTAGCTCACCATTAATTGGGCTAACGACACGTGTATATAGCTGAATCCACATCTCTTTTAACTACATGTGGACTAACTCCCACTTCGTAGGCTAGCGCCACATTTCCAGTTAGACTAACACCACGGCCAATTTTTTAATAATAATAATAATAATAATAAACGTTTATTTCATTCAAAGCCTCAAAAATGATAATCGTGAGGCTATACATCATCAAAAGTGTTGTGCAAAGTCAAAAGGTTATGGGACAACAAGAAATTAGAAACAAAACGAGAGAATTAGTAACAAAAGATACTAACACAGTGTTTTCAAGCACGATGAAATCACACTGAAAAATCACTGTTGAATATCTGCGTCATCAATGGTATGAATGAGTCCGATCTAAGGCGAGTGCTGCAGACAGGCATGAGTAACTTTCGTGAATACTTCAAGGATGGTGGAATAAGTTCATGGAGAGGATGTATAGAATCTTTCATGATGTTGCAAAAAAGTCTATATGCTATCACTCGTCTTCGATACTCAAGTGGAACAAAGTTGGGGCATTCACACTTGCTACTGGAACCACAAATTATTCGATGACACCTGTGTTGTAGATTTTCCAAGATGCCACTTTGAGTTGAATTGAGACGAACTAAGAGTGGAGCAGCATACTCAACAATCCCTCTGACATATCCATTGTAAATTGTAATCATATCAGGCTTTGAATAAAATGGCTTTAATTGACGCAAAACATACAATCTACTGGAAATCTTCTTTGATATGACACCGACATGAAAATTCCAAGTATAATGCTCGTCAAAATGAACACCAAGTATCTTCAGTGTATTGACAGTGGGTATATCAGGAACTTCGTGTGCTGAAGAAGACTGCCAAGTTGACCTTTGCTGTGAAATAAATAGCTGCTTGCACTTCTGCTTTTGCACAATCACTTTGTTTGCAAGTGTCCACTCAATAATCTTGGAATAGGCTGCGGTTAAAGGACTACTCAAGGACTGCTTTTCGATTTTCGCGAGTAAGATAATGTCATCGGCATATTTTACGGCACAAGCACAACTCCCACTCAGAATCAGATCGGAGACAAAATAGCCAAATATCAATGGCCCAATACTTGAGCCTTGTGGCACACCACTAGCAACTACAGTGTAGTCACTACACGTCCGCTTCCATCGCACTCGCTGATACCGGGAAGTTAAGTAGTTACCCACAAACATTGCTACGAATGGATCGAAGTCGTCAGCTTTCATCTTCTCAAGCAGGAGCCGGTGAGAAACCTTGTCGAAGCCCTTCGCAAGGTCAATAGCGAGAGCATGAATGGCACAAACATTTCTTTCCTGCAGATTGGTTGTAATATAATCATCGATTTTAAGCAAAGCACACGTGGATGAACTTCCCTTTCGATAGCCGAATTGAGTGTTGTCAAACTTTGAGACAAAAGACGGGCCAATATGCTTCAGCAGCTCTTTCTCAAGCATCCTTTCAAGGAGCGGCAACAAGGAAATTGATCGTATGTCGAAGGGATCTGGGGGACTAGATTTGGCTATTGGCACAATATCGGCATTTTTCCAAGCTTGTGGCAGATTTGCTTCACAAAGACATCTGTTGAAAAGCTCAGTAATAGGATCAGCAAGGAATTCGGCGAATTTTGACCATGCAATTGATGGGATATGATCCGAACCACAGGCAGTTTTCGGATTTGTATTTAGGAGCATATTCAACACTTGAAGTTACTAAAATGGAATGGAGAGCGCACAGGAGAGGTAGCATAAGTAGTTGCGCAGGGTGGATCACTAAAGAATTGTTCACTGAGTTTATGATTCATGACATTAAGAATGTCAAGTAATGACTGCTGTGATTGCATTGCACATGCTGATAACCAATCCGTCTTCGCTCTTGTCTTGGTCACACTTTTGAAGACATCCCATATTGAGCCAGATGACGAAAGCGATTTGCCCCATTGTTGCTTCAAAATGTAGATGGATCGCTTTACTTTCTCCTTATAATGCTTAAAGAGGCACCAGTTTTTCTCGCGATATGCTTGATAACGTTTGTTAATTAGCACCTTTACCACTCCACTGATCCACGGCTTGTCATTAGTTGATATCTTGATGAAATTTCGAGGCAGCAAATCAATGGCATGGTGTAACTTCTGATAAAAAGCATCGCATGCACCATCCAATGATTCATTTTGAAACAGGGAGAGCCAATCTATATGAGAAAGGTGTTCAATAGACCGCTTCAAATGTGATTCCCTAAAATCGATCACTTCAACCATAAGTGGATGAGTACGGACATTTTTCACTGGCTTCAAAAGAACGCAATTATGATCACCGTCGCCTAAAGGCGGTAAGATTTCTGCACAACTGTATTTATCCAAGAACTCTTCTGGAATAAAGATGAGATCCAGTCTCGCATCAAAGCGGGTTGGCTCTTCTACCACTTTGCACAAACCAAAAGTGAATTCGAAATGCGAAGTATCGATCAGGTTGAAGTCACCAGCAATGAAAACCAGATAGCCAGAATGTTGAATAAGGAAGTCGTCGATGATTGATGAAGTATAGATACTCAATGAGTCAACTTGGTGTTGGTTCAGAGAGCTACCATGAGGAAAATAGATTGTAATTAGCAAGCATTTGAATTGTGTATAAGAAACTCGTAAAACCAGAAATTCAACGTCAGGAAACACAGAAGAATTAAACAAAGTTGCACAAGAAATTGAGGATTTCACCCAACAGCAAACACCTCCACCTTTTTTGCCAGAGTTGCGATCAGCACGAAAAATATTATAGCCGCTGAGGGAAATTGCTTGATCTGAAATCGCATTATTCATCCACGTTTCAGTAACACAAATTATATCAGGTGAGTTAACTGTTATCATATTATGAATTTCATCCAATTTGTTGAGAACAGATCTAGAATTAAAATAACAGAGATGGAACAAAGTCACCATTGAGTCACCAACCGTCACTCCTTCGCTGCACGATTTTTCCTTTCCTAATAATTACATCCTCACCATTTGATCTCCTGCTGTGCAACTCTTCTCGTAATTTCCTTTGTTCGGAAAGCTGAGATCTCGTCAAATCTGGACGCAGGTAAATTTTGCGGAAAGATGTCGACTTTGCCAAGTTCCTCGAGTTCTTCAAAGCATTCAATTTTTCATCAAACGAAGTAAACGTGACACAAACTGGTCGAGACTTGTTGACTGCACGCCTACCGAGTCTTCGAAAATTAAAAACCTTTGATAATCAACATGAACCTCTCTGAGAACATCTTTGGCAACTGCGATGCTTTCATCTGGATCATCTGTCTCATCCAATCCAAAAATCAGAAGGTAGTTCTTCTTTTCAAATCTCTGAAAGTACTCTTCGATGGTAGCATTGACATCTTTGTCAGTCTGGGGCGCTTTGTAGGAATTCACTTGATCTTTTAAAGCCACAAGTTCCTTCTCAATAGAAGCAAAACGCTCAAAAATGCTGCAAATATCAATCGATTTGCAATTGTTGCAGAAATAAGTCAAATTGTCGCACGATGTTATGCCCTTGCATTGTGTAGTTGTCAGGTTAGAGCATTCTTTCCTGGTGTGGTAAAGCTTCTTGCATAGCTTGCATTGTATGAAATCGCTTTCTATGGTAGAATCACAACAGCCACAAAGCACTGATTGAGAGCCATCCATGACACTTTGCTTTCTGGATCCAACCATTCTATTAGATTGAACACAATTCAACGGTAAGTCAATGAAGATTTGAAAAAAAGTACAAAAAACCGACGCCAACCACAATACAACTGAAAATGGATGTGACCAACAGACTGCTCTCGATGAGACGAACAAGATGATGTGAAAATTTGATGTGCAACTTCCAATGCAGTGGCATTCAGAGACGAAAATGTAATTTGCAAGACGAGCACCTGTGACACGACCGCACACTTCGATCATTCAAAAAGTATAGTGATATTATAATAGTGAAATTATAAAATATGAAATTACAAAATAATAGTGATTTTATTTTATATCATAATTATAAAAAATCAATGGCAAATTTACTTCGTTTTTCATTACTAATCTTAAGCAACTTTATTTACCGGTACTTCCAAAAATGTTGAATGTTAATAAACTAGGATGTTGAATAAGATTTAATCTCTTGCAAATTTTCTTTTAACACACATGCAGTTTAACTTTACTTTTGGATTTAATTGTAAGTCACGTTGAGATGACAATCATATCATTCAACTCCGAAAGTAAAAAAATATTCTTACCTTCGCAATCCGCCTTCCGTAGGACAATGGCCAACTGAGACAATAGGAAAACTATGTCCATCGAAGACAATACTGTAGTATAGTCGCGTGGATGCCAGGGTAGCATTACAGCCACAGAATTAGACCGGTCGTCTCTTCTTCTGTTTGACTAGAAAGGAAACATTGGAACATCTAACGTTAATGAAATGGCACAATCTGCTGACATATTACCACAGAAATCGAACAATGAGCAGCCAGTTCAACATTAAACACGCCGAATCCCGTTAAGTTTTAGTGACTGTTATCAACCGGCTTTCACAGCAAAGAGACACAGTTGATGTCAAGTTCTACAGAGAAGTTTGTGAACGTTTTTTCGTTCGCCTGCTAACTTTTTTAATAATGATCGGAAGGGCCAACATGATCCAGAAAACTTTTGCGCAATGATCTGAATTCTTCGAATCTGAAGGAATCGCCGCGATCGGAGCATTTTGAAGGAATCTACAACAATCCGCAAGCGACGCACGACTATTTCTCCTATCTCTGCAAGGTATCAAAAATTTCTTTTTGCCCACTTAATAAGTTCCTGCATGT
Source organism: Prostheceraeus crozeri (assembly GCA_907163375.1). Taxonomy (NCBI): domain Eukaryota; kingdom Metazoa; phylum Platyhelminthes; order Polycladida; family Euryleptidae; genus Prostheceraeus; species Prostheceraeus crozeri. Next base: position 141,169 of record CAJQUW010001562.1, read on the forward strand.
GCCATTTTTTTAAATTCAGTTTGCACTTCTAGCAAAATGATACAGTTAAACAATCTAATTCTGTGAATACAGCCTATGGAGCTTTTCACACATGCCGCACGTTTTAAAAGCTGATAATTTGTCGCAAGAAATCTTCTGGAAATCGCACGATTTTGAGGCGATTTTGAGTTTTGACAGACTAACGATCTAAAACATAGCGTCAATCTGAGAACATTCCTGAGTGAAGTATATTACAGTAGTAAGCAAGTGACAAACACTCGACCGGCGCCCCCCCCCCTCTGGAACGGCAGAGTGTCGTGGTCGGCCGCCGTGGTGCTTCGGGTCTGAGTCCCCCCCCCCTCTGCAACGACCGAGTGTGAGACTCGGATGTGTTGGTCTCGTATGGGTTGACGTGACCGACCGCCTAGGTTGACGTGGGCGACCGTCTAGGTTGACGTGGGCGACCGTCTAGGTTGACGTGGGCGACCGTCTAGGTTGACGTGGGCGACCGTCTAGGTTGTCGTGGATGGTGAAATGGCTGCCAGATTCGGATTCAGCGTAAAATTCTGCATCGGTAGGGTGAGTTTCAAGGCAATTGGCGAGAAAAAATTTTTCTTCAAAATTTTAACAGAGTTAGAATTTGGGACGTTTTGGTGTGTAGCGCCCAAACGAAGCATCGGATGAGAAAACGGAGGCCAGATTCGGAATCTACGTGAAATTTTGGGTTAGGAAGGATGTTTCCAGCGAAATCGGAGAGAAAAAATTTTCGGCTGAGGTCCCCCCCCCCTCTGGACAGCTTGCTTCGATTTTGGCTTCCAGTGGACGGATTTTGTCGTGCGATAGCTCGTTTGAAAGCTAAGAGTGAGACAAATTCAGTGAAAGAATCGGCTTGTTCCTATCTGTCTTCGTTTAGATGTGAGACGCCATTTAAGATTTTGGGACATTGGTGAAAAACGACAGAGTTAGAATTTGGGACGTTTTGGGCTCTAGCTTCAAAACGAAGCATCGGATTGGAAAACAGAGACCAGATTTGGAATCAGCTTGATGTTATTGTCCAATGAGGATCATCATCCAATGAGAATCAAGCATTTCTTTATAAATAGCGAGCCTTCCACAGTGAGAATCATTCCATCGTTGAATCACACGAGTGACGGACGCACATTGTCTCTCTCTCTAGTTCCCTGTTCTATTACCCAACTAAAATGGTAAGTCGCTACTTCCCTCCCTCTCCTCCCTTGAACGTAAACTTAATACAATCTTTTTTTTTCATTTTCAGGCATCTACTCCATCTGCTGCACTAGTAGGACAAAATGGCGGTGAAACGTTACAAGGTTCGCTACGGTCAGATCATCTACAACTGAGGCCAGTGGAAGAAACATCCAAGGTACATAATCCTACACCGCTACAGCGTAAATTTAAACAAGCCTTGCGTTATGATGATCATAGCGTAGTACTCCAAACGGGAATGCTCCCTTCCACGGATGTCAAGATAATGCACAATCAGTATGGGGACTACATACTGATCCCCGTGAGTCCGTACATTCGCCACCAACTTGATATTATTGAGGAGTACGTGACATTAAATATGGACATTCCTACTCCTCTTGCTCAAGAGTGGAAGGCGAGAGATGACAAGGATACTCCCTATAGAAAGATTTGGGATGGTAATCACATTTGCCTACCGGTATCACATTGGTGTACTTACTATAAGAAGGATGGAGATCATTCAATACCCATCAGATGTGATGAGCTCGGAGAAGGTACTTGGGATATCCTTTTCAAAGTGAATGGGCTATATTATGGTCGACACAAGGATAATAAAATAGCCTCTCTCTCCATGCATATGGAATCCATTTTATATATTCCGAAACCACCCAACGTGGACGACATAATTGATCAAATCCTTAACAGCAGTGGTACGAAGCGCAAGTCGGAGAAGAATGCTACATCAAAACGCAAATCAAAGAAGGAGAATTACTAGTCCTTTCCTAACTCTACCCTATGACAATTCGCTTATGTGCTTTGAGTGTCGTAGACGTGGTCTTATTAGATACATTTTACTTCTTCGTTGCCATCATATCATTTGTGTATTTTGTCGTGAAAAGCATCGATGTAATTCTTCATTTTGTAATATGTTATAGAACGCTTCCTTAGATGTGTAAATTTCCGTTTTAGGCTTCTATCATCATTTTTATGGATTGTGAGGGTGAACCCGTACAGGAGCTCAGTGCTATTGCTATGAACAATTGGACATATCAGATTGTTAGTGTCTATCATCAACATGCCAACTGTGATCCCAATGTTGATCAATGGGCGAGAAAACACATTCATGGACTTAATCTGAAATATTTGCAAGACTATGGCTTTTCTTGTGAGAGTGCTCTTCTTATTGACTTTAAACGATGGTTAGCTGCTTTCAATGTTATACGCATCTTTTGTAATAATCCTGGTAAGGAGAGGAAAGTATTTCCCAAACTAATCATTGATGATATTTTGCTCCCGCCTTGGGATAGTAGAGTGAATCAACATTATCATGAAGTCACGAAACGTTTTAAGGATTTGTGTGTTCCTATTTTGTCTGTTCGTTGTAGTAGCTACGTTCATAACCAATGCTTCTTTCCTCCTTACCTCAACACTGCCAAAGTCCTGTATGGTTATCATTGCTCGCTGTATGATAGTTATCAGCTGTATCTATTTTATCTCTTTCAAACCATTGATTTATAATGCATGCTTGTTACCGTTATTCAATAAATGTTACTATGAGAAGAGTTGTTATTTTCATGCAATGGATGGGTTAGTTAAAGGGCGATCATGTCTTTCTCAAACGACTGCGGAACATTACGTTTTCATAGGCAAAGTTTAAAAGGAGCTGTTCAAGATTATGTGATAAATTTTCATAAAGATGAGACCGACATCGAAGCAGTGGTCGATGATGCTAGCACTCTATTTCTAGAGTTAATGAATACATTCTCTGATAGCATTGTCATGGCGCGATTAGTTGCGAAAATTAAGTTTAGTCATTTTGGAAAGGAAGAGGTGGAAAGTCGCTCTTTCCATTTTGCTTCTTATTCAATGGAAGTGGTAGATCACCCCGAAGAATTTTTTAAAAGACATATGATAAAAATTGCTGAACGTCTTAACGCATTTAACCATCATGGTAGCAGTCTAGTGATTGAAGCGATTTCAGATATTCACATTCAACTTTCCATAAAGAAAAATTGAAAATGCAGTGGTACTTGATTGTAGCACAACTGGTTTTCGAGCTATGTCTGCTCACTCTCGAAGTATATTCCTTCTGTACATGCGTCTATTATTTAGAAAAGGCTAGCAAATTCATATCTTCAAAAAGACTTGCTATAGACATCAGTAACGGTGAAACTATGTGTTGCGATGTATGTAAGCGAAAGGATGGAAATGAAAAGCGCATCTTCAAGAGATGTAAGCATGCTTTTTGTCAACGCTGTTTCATACGTAATTGCATTCAACTTTGCCAATGTAACCACTGTGACATTGCTCATTTCGAGTGTCACTTATGTCGCAATAGTTAGTACCTATGCAAATGTGGTAAAGATAGGTTTTAGCAAAGACTAACACGGAAAATGGCGAAACGTAAAATGACGAAACGTAAAAGTCAAAAGTTTTCTTCAGCCATTCAAGCTCTCCGACGAATGAAAGCAAATCAGCGATACAATGCTATACGACATGCTAACGATAAATTCATTTGTGAAATTATTTCTCATGTGAGGAAGTTGAGGACGAAGAAATTAGCGCCAAAACAACGAAAGTTACTTAAGCGATATGCTACGAAATTGCGTTTCATCTCCAATCCTAAAGTCGCCCTTCAAAGAAAGAGGAAAACTCTAACACAAAAGGGCGGTTTCCTTTCAGCAATACTTCCAATGATAGCTCCTGCCGTGGGCAACCTATTGGGAAATATCTTTGGCTCTAAGCGTTAATTATGCAAATGTTGAGTCTCAAAGTAATAAAATGGATTTCAGACTTCAATGTGATAAAGTTCTGACTGTATCAGGTCCATCTCATGCAGGTAAAACTGTTTTCACGCTGAATTTATTGGATAAAAGAAGGGAGTTGTTTAAGGAGCCTATCAATCGAGTGATTTGGTGTTATGGTATTTATCAACCGTCGCTGTTTCAGGAATTGCAAAGTCGCAACTTTATTCGACATGAAGGAATTATTCCAGTGGATAAACTTCAGTCTAATGATGTTGTTGTATTGGATGATTTATTAAAAGAAAGTAAGAATTCAAAAGATGTTACAGATATGTTCACTCGCGCAGCACACCATAAAAGGTGTTTTATCATCTATATTACACAAAATTTGTTTCCTGATGGAAAAGAAGCTCGTACACGAAACCTGAATACACACTATTATGCTATTTTCAAGAATCCGCGAGATAAAAGTCAATTTGAAATTTTAGCGCGACAAGTTGCACCCAGAGGATCAAAAGCCTTAATTGAAATTTTTCAAGCAGCTACTGAAAAACCATACGGTTACTTATTCATTGACTTTACGCAAGAGTGTCCGGAAGAATTTAGATTTCGAAGTGATATTTTGAAAACTCCCATGATTATCTACAAACTATGAGTTCTTATTCTCGCATGATTGTTATTCCTCAGGATGAATATGCACAATTGACTGCCATGCAGCAAGTAAAGCAACCTCTTGCAAATCAAATGTATAGGAAAGAAATAGATTATCAGCAAAATGTTCACATCAAAGATCCACATCGTGCTGTATTATTACAATCGGAAACTGTTGAGCAATTGAAAAACTTGAAGAATAAGATGCGTGACTCTGTATCGACTGCTACACCTTTAGCATCTCGCGCACATGCCATATCTCTTTTCAACAGTATTGAACCCCATCTCAATGTAAATGATAGAGGAGAAATCATTACAGATGAAAATAAAGTGATTGATGCTTCACGTTATGAAGACTTGATTCAGTATGCGACACGTAGAAAGCGCCGTCAGGGCTATGTTCCACCTGGTTGGTCATACTTTCTTAAACTATTGAAAAAGCATAATGTGCCAAAATTTGCTTTAAATAATGAGACATTGAAAGAACTTGATTCAACAGTGGCTACTACTCCAATGCTTCAGGCGATGAAAATGCCAACAAATTGGTTTAAGGCGTCACCTGCTACATCCCCTCCCACACTCACTAAGCAAACAAGAGGAAGAACTCGACGTAGATCTACATCGCCACTAAAACTGGTAAAAGGAAAACGTAAAACAGCTCCTCCCAGGAAATACATGTTCTCAGACTATTAATATGAAGCAGATGTGTTGCTTGCCATGTAATGAGCCGCCAGAGGTGAATGTCGTTGTCACTTGCACTTGCTGCGCCAGCTCTCATAATGAAACCCCTAAGCAATGTGAACACGATCGCAAAACCGCTAAAGCTAAATGCTGCAGTTGTTGTAAATGTAGAAAGGCAAGAAAACAAAAAGATGAGAAGGAGGAAAAAGAGTCAGCCGTCATCGACTGAACGTTTGAAGTCAATCTATTATGATGTAAAACATCCGGCAGGATTTGCATCTATCAAGAAATTATCAAAAGCGAGCGGTCTTCCACAATCACAAGTGAAACGATGGTTAAAGGGTCAGGCTACCTATACACTTCACAAACAAGCGAAAAAGAAGTACCGCACCCGCCATTATATTGTTCATGACATCGATGAACAGTGGCAAGCAGATTTGTGCGATGTTGCCTCCATTTCAAAACATAACTCGGGCAATAATTTTATTTTAACCGTCATTGATATTTTCTCGCGTTATGCGTGGGCTCAACCTTTAAAAACTAAAGAAGGGAAAGGAGTAGCAAAAGCATTCCAAACAATTTTTCGAGAAGGTCGCATTCCAAAAAGAATTCAGAGTGATCAAGGAAAAGAGTTTGAAAATCAGCATGTGACAAGATTATTTGAGAGGCATGACATTGAGTTGTTTAGTGTAAAGAGCGCTTATAAAGCTGCACTCGTTGAACGTTTTAATCGCACATTAAAAAATCGCTTGTGGCGACATTTTACTGCCAACTTGACACAAAATTGGACAAAGGTTCTACAAGATACACTCCATGCCTACAATCACTCTATCCATCGTTCTATTGGACTCAGACCAGTAGATGTAAATGCTGACAATGTAGATAAAGTGCGCGAATCATTCCAACGTAAACGCACTCATGTGAAAAGTGATGTGAAAATTGGCGATAAAGTTCGTATCTCAAAAGTGAAAAGTGTTTTTGCTAAAGGGTACCTCCCGAATTGGACAGAGGAGGTATTTACAGTATCAAGGATTAATCAAAAAGACTCTCCGACCACCTACAAGTTGAAAGATTACGATAATGAAGAAATTGAGGGTAGCTTTTACCGCGATGAGATTGAGGTAGTCACTGAAAGTGAAACATATTTGGTAGAGAAAATCATTCGATGTAAAAAACGGCAAGGTGAAGAATGGTGTCTTGTTAAATGGGCTGGTTATCCTTCAAGTATGAACTCTTGGATGCGTCGTGCCGACATCTTTCATCTAAGTAATCGACAGTGATTCATGCAAAGTTGTAACTAACAATGTTTAGGGTTTGAGCTATGAATCCAACTGCCTCATTTTATTCACGACCCTCCTATGTAAGTGGCGGAGGACAAATTTACATCGGTGCTCGCCGCCAACGTGGAGGTAGCATACTTGGTGCACTGAAATCTGTTGTAGCACCTCTCATATCCAATGTCGGTAGATCTTTGAAACGAAATGTTTTAAGTAATGCCGTTGGCTTTGCTGGTGATGTTGCTAGTGATCTTTCCAGAGGTAGAAGTTTTAAGAGCAGTTTGTTGAATCGTGGGAAGGAACGCGGTTTAAAAACATTGAAGCAGACCATTGCTGGTGTTACTCAAGGAAAGAAATCACCTAAACGAATGAATAAAGGAAGGAGGAAACATCGCGGAGCTGGTAAGGTGCGATCTTCAGTCAAAAGGCATTCACGCAAACGTCGCAGAGGCTCTAATCATTCATCAGGCGCTAAACGACGACGCTGCTATAACTTCTAATCATGGAGTGTAAAACTTCCGGTTTTTGTTTTTTCGATCAACAAGCCATACAGACAGATATTCTTAGTTCAAGTATTGTAGATTATCATCCTCGAACAGCTGAGAATGCTGGCCCCATTGAATTTGTTATTCCTGGTGGTAGTGATGACTACATAGATTTGAGTTATGCGATGCTTGATTTGAGGTTTAGAATTCAGCAAGCAGATGGAACTGCTATTGACGATGCACATAAAGTTGGACTGAACAATTTACCATTGACTACATTACTTCGCGATGTTTCTCTAACGATTGGAGAGCAGCAGGTGGAAGGTGGTCAAAGCGATTATCCCTATAAATCATATTTCAATCATGTATCACAGTTTCATCCAGCAGCACAAAAAAGTCATATGGAAGCCATGGGATGGTACAGAGATGAAGCAGGAAAATTTGATGTTGAAACAAACAGTGGCTTTGTAAAGCGATCTGCTATGATTAAAGATAGTAGAGTATGTCAGCTATATGGTCCGCTGAATTTAGACTTCTTTAGACAGTCAAAGTTTTTACTGTGTAATACCAGCATGCGACTCAAGCTGACATTGAATAAGCCTGAATTTGCGCTGAATGCATTTGCTAAAGTTGACAATTTTAGAATTCATGTGGAAGATATTGCACTTTACATTCGTCGAGTAGTACCGAATCCAAGTGTCATTAGAGGGCATGCTGAAGGCCTTAACCGCCAAAATGCCATTTACCCCATTCAGCATACAAAGCTTCTCACCTTTACAATTCCGAAAGATCAAAAGAGTTTCATGAAAGATGGCCTCTTTCCATCGGAAGCACCGAAGCTCCTCATGGTGGCAATGTTGAAAATGATGCATTTAATGGTAATATAAAGAAGAATCCTTTCAATTTTAAACACAATCAGTTAAGTGAAATTGCTTTACGTGTAAATGGTGTGAGTCATCCTGGTCCACCCAACAAACCAGATTTTGCTTCAGATCAATTTATGCGCAGTTATGTTGATTTTATGGATGTTTTTGGCTTTTACAATACGGATGACACCAACGGACTGACTATGAAAGAGTTTAAGAGTGGATATACTATTTATGCATTTGATTTAACTGCTGACAGCGATATTAGTGCACCCTATCGTCAAGCGAACGTGCCTCATAATATTCGTTTGGATTTGACGTTCAAAAGAACACTACCTGAGACGATCAATGTATTAATTTATGCAGTCTTCGATTCAAATATTGAAATTACAAAGTATCGTGACGTGATTCTTCAGTATAATCGTTAATGAGTTGGTTGACTGCTGACGATATTAAGACTAAAGTGCAGCGTAATGCAGACGAAGCGACGTTGAAAGCTTTCGATAATGTCTATTCACTCGATACCTTACCACCTGCAGTAAATCACTATCCCATCTTTATTGTGCTAAACACTCATTCACAGAATTTAGGCGGTGAGCATTGGAAAGCGATCTTTATTGGAGAAGACCGACGTGGTGAACTATTTGACTCTCTTGCTCAACCTCCAAATATACCAACACAGCAGTGGTTGAGAAAACATACGCGTCAATATCAGCGAAATGAACGCATACTACAACATCCACTTTCATCAACGTGTGGTGCTTTTGTACTGTACTTCATCTTAAAACGTTTACATGTATCTCGATTTGCATCTATTATTCAAAACTTTTCATGTAATCCATCCTCTAATGAAAAAATGATTTGTAAGTTCTATCATGATTTGAAATAAAAACATCATGTTGGAAAAAATTGTTTTTTTATTTTACAATCCGCTGGGTACGTACATACTCAATGAGATAGTCTAGGATCATATTTGCTTGTTCATGAGATTTTAGTCCAGTAATGATCACTTTACTATTATGAAAGATTGCCACATGCACAGGCAACCAACAACTAATGAGAGCTGCAGGAAAAAGTTCGGGTTCATAACACAAACTGTAACTGCTGGTACGAATCTTCAAAAATGATAGACTGTCACTCAATTGAGTAGAGATCACCATATTGTCCACAGTCAGATTCGACATCACACACCTCTCCCTCTTCCATATCCGACGTAGTAGTCTTTGTAGCTCTAAGCGCATTGACTGCGCCGATGAATGAGAAAAAGGCGCCGAGAATCTGTACATCCCATTTGGGAAGAGTTGAAGATTCCGTGAATTGTTCATCTTCACCACTAACATTTGAGGACGGCCCGGGTAATACTTGCTGTTTGGAAGCTGTTGGCGTAATGTTGTGAGATCGATTTTGGTGTAGAGTCTGAAGCGACGGAGAATGTTGACGATGGTGTAGCGATGGCGCTTCATGATGAAAGAATGAGTAAATTGAGCGATGTACCTTCCTTTTATACTTTTCCCAACTACCTTGATGAAATGTGAAGTTAGTATGAAGTTGGGAATGATAGAGTTGAATTCGCCGATTGTTGACGCGCAGCCAGATGCGATTTCCAATACGTGAATGTCTTTTCATATAGAAGTATTTCAAGTCCTTCATGATATGATGTAGAGATTGAAAATGACGATAAGATAAAGCAAACTCTCTTCTCACATTTCCAGTTGAATCTTTGAAATAGACGTTTCGATCATGATCCGTTTCAATACGTTGTAGGGAATCTAATTCCAACTCA